>PVJI01001438.1:0-181805 GCA_004026765.1 Micronycteris hirsuta
TATGGTTTTGATTTGCATTTTGCTGATGATTAGTGATATTGACCTTTTCATGTATATATTGGCCACTTGTATGTCTTTTTGGAAAAATCTTTATTAAGGTCCTTGGCTTATTTTGAAATTGGATTATTTTGCTATTGAGTTGTGTTCCTTACATTTTTGGGGCATTATCTCCTTTTCAGATATGTGCTTTCCAAATATTTAATCCAATTTCTTAAGTTGCCTTTTCATGTCGTTGATTGATTATTTTGCTATGTAGAAGCTTTGTAGTTTGATGTAGTCCCACTTGTTGCTTTTTGCTTTTGTTGATTGTGCTTTTGGTGCCAAATCTAAATCTTTATTGCCAACACCTATGTCAAAGAGTTTTTCCATATGTTTTCTTCTAGGAGTTTTATGGTTTTAACTCTTACATTTAATTCCTTAATGCATTAATTTTTGTGAGTAGTATAAGATAGAGGTCCAATTTCATTCTTTTGCATATGAATATCCAGTTTTCCCAGAACTGTTTACGGAAGAGACTCTTCTTTTCCCATTGAATATTCTTGGCTCCCTTGTCAAATATAAGTTGATCATATATGGGTTTATTTCTGGGCTTTCCGTTCTTTTCTATTGGTGTGTCTGTTTTTATGCCAGTATCATACTGTTTTGAATACCATAGCTTTGTAATATAGTTTGAAATCTATAAGAAAGTGTGATGCCTCCATCTTTGTTTATCTTTGAAGCAGTTTGGCTATTTGGGATCTCTTGTAGTTCCATAAGAATTTTAAAATTGTTTTTTCCATATCTGGAAAAACGCTATTGGAATTTTGTTTGGGATTTCTTTGAATCTATAGATAGCTTTGGGTAGTATGATCATTTTTACAATATTAATTCTTCCTTTCTATTAGCACAGGCTATATTTCCATTTACTTGTGACCACTTCAGTTTCTTTCATCAAAGTCTTACAGTTTTTTCACATCCTTGATTGAATTTATTTTTACATATTTTTGATGCTATTGTATAGCATGAATACAAATACAATACCAAAAATTGTATTTTGTCATTTTTGATGTATTCATATGTGTTGAATCTGTAGATTACTTTAAGTAGTATGAACATTTTTATGATATTAATTCTTCCAAACCGTGGGCATGAATATTTTTCCACTTATTTGTATCTTTTTCAACTCCTCTTGTTAATGTCTGATAGTTTGTGGTGTATAGGTCTTTAACTTCTTGGTGAAATTTTTCTCTAAGTATTTTATTGTTTTTGAAACTATTATGAATGGGATTGTTTTATTCTTTTTCAGAGAGTTCATTGTTATTGTATAACAATGTAACTGATTTTTAAAATTATATTTATTGAGGAGAACTTGGTTAATAAGATTATATAGGTTAAAGTGTAGATTTCTATGATACATGATCTGTATATTGCGTTGTGTGCCCACCACCTAAGGTCAAATCATCTTCCATCATTATATATTTGGCTTCTTTTACTCTTTACTACCCTCTCACCCCTCTTCCCTAACCATACTGTTGTGTGTGTCTATGAGTTTCAGTTTTGTATTCCACATATGAGTGAGATTATATGGTTCTTAGCTTTTCCTGACTGACTTATTTTACTTAGGATAATATTCTCATGGTCCACCCATGTTGTCACAAATGGTAGTATTTCATCTTATGGCTGAGTGGTATGAGGTGGGACCCCCCAAAAGCTGGAATTATCTTCTGGAGGGTTGGTCCCTTGTAGTAGAGGCTTCCCCCACCAGGTGAATGTTCTAGAAACCCATCTGTATCAATGTACTAGCTGGTGTTGTTGTGAGAGGCTGCATTTGGCATGAGTGAGTTTTTTTGAACTCTTTAAGTGCATTTGCCCATTTCATGATGGGTAGTTTATGAGCATACCTGTCCATACCACATTGAGTGTTTAGTAGTTTTTGACCAAAAACAGTGTGACCCTGTGCTCCACCTTCTCTATTTACCCGATCTTGTCCCAAGTCACTTTTTTTTTGTTTCCTTGGATGAAACAAATCCTCAAAGGGAAACATTTTGCCAGTGTGGAAGAGGTGAAACAAAAAATGGCGGAAGTACTAAAAAACATCAAAATCGATGAGTTCAAAAACTGTTTTAGCAGAGGAAAAAATGTCTTGATAGGTGTATTGCATCAAACAGAGTGCACTTTGAAGGTGACTGAAGTTTAAACATGTTAGAACAACGACACAATTTTTTATAAATAAATTCCATTTTGGCGGGTTCCTCTTCATATTCCATAGTATATATGTGCCACATCTTCTTTATCCAATCATCTATCAAAGGACACCTTGTTTCCATGTGTTGACCACTGTGAATAATGCTGCAATGAACATAGGGGCGCATACTCATATATCTTTGCAAATAAGTGTTTTCAAGTTTTTCAGGTAGATATCCAGAATAGGGATTGCTGGGTCATATGGTAACTCTATCCTTTTTTCTTAATTTTAATTTTTATTGATTTGAGAGAGAGAGAGAAAGGAAGAGAGAGAAACATTAATTTCTTGTTCCACTTATTTATGCATTCGTTGATTGATTCTTATATGTGCCCTGAATGGCAATTGAACATGCAACCTTGGTATATTGGGATGATGCTCTAACCAACTGAGCTTTCCTGCCAGGGCAGTAACTCATTAATTTTCTGAGGAACCACCATACTGTTTTCCATAGTGGCTGTACCAGTTTACATTCCCACCAGCAGTGAATGAGAGTTTCTTTTTCTCCACAACCTCTCCAAATTACTTATTACTTGTCCTGTTGATAATAGCCATTCTAACTGGTGCGAGGTGGTATCTCATTGTAATTTTGATGTGCATTTCCCTAATAGCTTGTAAATTTGAGCATGTTCCCACATACCTGTTGACCATTTGTATGAGTTCTAGGGAGAAGTGTCTGTTCAGGCCCTCTGCCCATTTTTAATTGTAGTGTTTGTTTGGTGTTGTATGAGTTCTTTTTATATTTTGGATATTAACCCCTTGTTGGAGCTGTTGTTTGCAATTACTTCCATTCAGTTGGTTGCCTTTTTGTTTTGTTGGTGGTTTATTTTGCTATGCAGAAGCTTTTTAGTTTGATATAGTCCCATCTGTTTATTTTTACCTTTACTTCCCTTGTCCTTGGGGTCAAATTCATAAAATCTTCTTTAATATCAAGGTCTATAAGTTTAGTACTTCTGTTTTATTCTATGTAATTTATTGTTTCAGATCTTATATTTAAGTCATTGGTCCATTTTGCATTAATTTTTGTACCTGGGAAAAAACTGTAGTCTAGTTTCATTCTTTTGCATGTGGCTTTCTCACTCTCTTTTCTGAACTCGTGTGATTTCTTTTGGGCAGAATTGTCTGAATGTTAGCAGTCACATGGCCAGGCATGTAGTTACAGAAGTGAATTTTGTGACTGTGAGTGGAGAAAGGGAGGGAATATTAGTATATAAACTAGTCTTCCTAATTTATCTCCCTAACTCTCTTGTAAGCTGTTTGTTTTGGCATCCACTAGCCTTGTTTGTCCTCCTTCCCTCCCTTCCTTCCCTCCCTTTTTTATTTTATAAACCTGCCTTGATTTATAAATAGAAACAAACAGAGTCTGTTTCTAATCATGTTGGTCACTCTCTGGAGCAGAGTGTTAAGTGAAAACACACACATGCACACACGCTACCGAGTCACAGGCACACAAATAAACACGTAAAAGAGTTGTGACACCTCTCTGGTCGGGTAGCTCAGTTGTTTCTGGCATCATCCCATGCACCGAAAAGATTGTGGGTTGGATTCCTGGTTAGGGGGCGTACAGGAGACAACCAATTGATGTGTTTCTCTCTCTCTCCCTTCCTTTCTCTGTTAAACTAATAAACATATCCTCAGGTGAGGGTTAAAAAAGAGTTACGATCCAACTATCCTTCCCCTCTAAAGGCTATGATTAACTGCCAAGTTAGTATTTTCTGCATAATGATATCCTCTCTTATGCTTAATTTAATTCTGTGGATAAATTTGGGTAACCACAGGCTATGTGGCATTGTGCTTTGAGCTATTGCTATGTGTGGGATGAATAAATCTTATAGAATTTTTTTAAGCTTATATTTATTTATTTTTAGAGACAAGGAAAGGGAGGCAGATAGAGAAGGAGAAAACATTGACATGAGAGAGAAACAGAGATTGGTTGCTTCTGGTACACGCCCTGACCAAGGACAGACCCGAAACCCAGGCATGTGCCCTGACAGGGAATGGAACCAGCAACCTTTTGTTTTGCAGAGTAATGCCCAATCAACTGAGACACACCGGCCAGGGCTAACCCTCATCATTTTTATATCAAGTCCTACTACTTTTGATTTTCAGAAGCATCTATTAAATTTTGATGTTATAAATAAAATCTTAAGTAATTCAAGTTTTTTGTATATGCAAGTGAAGAGCCTAAAACTTCATGTTGGTGCATAGGTGGAATATTTGGGAGACTTCGCCTTTCTTTAAGTTTAAAGTTTCTGAAATAAGAAGTCATTATTAAAATTGCCATTTTAAATTCAGCACATAGCCTTCTCACAGTGCTTAAGCTGGAATGAAAAACAGCGATCAGTTATGCGGAGTCATCATTGTTGTTCCTCCCATGACAGGAGATGAAGTCCCATCCAGGGACACACTACAACTGGATATCACAAAGAGACAAGAGAAGTTCGTAGAGATGCTAGAAAGCCAGCACACAGGCATTGCTGGTTTGCAGCCGAAATTCACAGAACAACAGCAAGTATGGATCAGCCATCTCCACAAGTCAGAATCTCTGAGAAGGCTGATGTGGCAGTGATCGAGTCTGAGGAAAGCTCCACTGACTGACCTTCGTGAAAGTGAGGAATTTTGCAGTTTTTCAGAGAACCTCGCAGTGTGAGAAATGAACTCCATGCCCTGCTTATTTTTTCCCATGTCTGAATGTTCTACAAACATGGATCACTTCTTTTAGGTGAAATATTGTAATGATTAATTTAAAAATACCCTTGTAAGGCACTGGTCTGAATTCCCTAAAGTAGTTACAATAATTATGACTTTTTTTTTGAGAGAAGGGAAGGGAGGGAGAAAGAGAGAAAGAGAAACATTGATTGGTTGCCTCTCACAGGGAACCAAACCCACAACCTAGGCACGTGCCCTGACTGAAATCAAACTGGCAACCTTTTACTTTGCGGGATGACGCCCAACCAACTGAGCCACACTGGTCAGGGTGAAATAATTATGACTTTTAGGTTCAATTTTACTTGGGTAAGTGTAAATATGTTAATGTAAAATATTTCAAATTAATTCTTAAATGTACATAATGAGCAACCTGAAAAAATTTATTTGCCAAAAAATATACTGCTAAAAATAGTGTAAACTAAATAACATTTTATGTGCAGATTTGCAAACAGAATATATCCAAACAGTATTTCCAGTTCTAAAGTTTCTTTATCTTTTCATAATTTAATGAGAAAAGTAGATAATTTCCTCAAAATAAGAGGACCAAAACATTATATAAAACATCATCTCTGTTTTTGTGACTCACAATATGATTATTGTACTTTTTAAGATAGAGATGAATGCATTGATTCTCCAAATACATGTGGTGAAAGGGTAAAATGTCTGTATATCTCAGATGATCGATTGATGAAGTATATGTTTTTCCTAACAGTGTAAGAAAGGATAATAACAGGCCTAGATTTGATCACTTGAGGCTTTTCTAAATATATATATATATATATATATATATATATATATAGTATATGTATTTCTAAATATTTATACATATATATTCTCTCTCTCTCTACATATATATTCATTCCATATATATACCTATATACTCTCAGAAACTCAAACACACAGGCTGTTAATTCTTGCTCACCTGTATATGAATTAGCAAATTTCTGGACTTTTGGAGGGAAATTTTAGTTCCCAATTGCCTTCTTTTCACCTTTCAACATTTGTTTGGGAATTCCTCAATATCTGCCTGTGAGTTCTTAGGAAACACAATGATATTTTAATAGTTACCAAGACAGGGTGTAATTTAGAAGGTAAATTGGATGCCAAAGAATTAATGCATTTGAAAGCCCAAATGACGTGAGTTAAACAGTTTGGATTTCCTGGATGCTTCCTTTAATTAACACAAGTAACCGACCCCACTCAAGAAAAGTTAGCACTAGTTTTTTGATTAAACAGGAACTCCCCCATGGTTGATAGCAAGATTCATTATCAGGGTTAAATTCTTTATCTTTTTCCTGGGCAGAGAACATTCTTCAGTGATAGAAAGGAGGCGTGAAAGTGTGGTCCCAGAGCACTCCCTTTGTGGGATGAGCTCACTGAGCCCATGGGAGAGTTCACAAAAAGTCTCTGCTTTTTCATCATTGCTCTCCAACATTGGCTCCAGGAAGACAGAATATGATTCAGGGCGGACAACTGCAAATGCGAGGGAGGAGTGTATTTTGATTAGAAATGAGGAGATTGAGAAAGAGCTTGGTTACCATCTTTATGAGAATTCTTAATGTTTGGAGAAGTTGTTGATTGAAGATAGAAACCTGAAATTGTCAGACTGACTGACGCCTTGAGGTTCCTGTAGCACTTGTCCCATTTATCAGCAGATGACCTGGGAGTTACCTTACTGTGCAAGTCCTTTCTGGGGCGGGACAGCTATCACCTGAATAGGTGGGCTATCTCTGTAGTTGTGGGAATCCTGTCTGAACTTGGAAGTGTATTTACTTTGAATTATGATGCATTAAGGAGAGTTCATTGGAATTTATAGTATGGTTAGCTTACAAACCAATTTTTTTGCCTAAAAAAGATAGGTGTTTGTGGTTCAGAAGCTTTTGTTTTGTTTTGTTTTGATTTTCCCTTTTCCCTCCTTCCCCTTGGGCTCGTCATCTTTTGGAGTATAGCTTTAGAATCTTTCGTTTAGAAAAATAAAAAAAACTAACAACAATAAAAAGTGAAAAAGAGTGAAGATAGTTTAAGAGACTTCTGGGACACCAATTCTAGAAGGACAAAAGAGAAAGGGGCAGGCAGCTTAGGAAAAAAAAGAAGCAAAACATTTTTTTAACTTGGGTAAAGAAACATGTTAGATTCAAGGAAACCCAAATTGTACCAAAAAAGATAAATCTAAAGAGACCCACACTGAGACATATTATAATTAAATTGTCAGAAGTTAAAAACAAGGAGAGAACCTTAAGAGCAGACAGAGAAAATCAACCTATTATGTATAACGGATCCTTACAAGAATACCAGTGGCTTTTTCATCATGTACCTTGAAGGCCAGAAGGGAGTGGAACATGTTCAAAGTTCTGAAAGAAAAAAACTGCCAATCAAAAATTCTCTATTTAAGAAAGTTGTCCTTAAGAGTTGAGGAGAGAGAAAGAGTTGTCCAGATAAAAGCTAAAGGTGTTCATCACCACTAGACCAGTCTTATAAGAAATGGTAAAGGTACGTCTTTAGGGTGAAATAAAATGGAGCATTACTTATTTCATTGAAAATCATTTAAAATTGGAGATGCTATGAAGATTATTTCCTTTCTAAATAGGTGGCTTCAGATGTCTGGGCATCACTGAGAAAGATGCCCTTCTTGATTGTGTGGTAACGGCTATTTCTGCAGTCAAAAAGCGCAAGAACGTGAGCCTTGTCAGGCGCCTGAAAGGGCTTCTCCTGCCTGCTCTGCAGTCAGCAGCATGGCTTATTCCGTACCTGGTAGGAACCAGCTTGCCAAGACCTGACCTGTGGATGTTGAGTTACCCTGAGCCAAGTCTTCTGCTCAAAGTTACCCTGGACTAAATCTTGAGATTAAAGGAACAAAAAGCATCCTATGCCATCGCATCCACTGAGAACAGCAGACTGGTATGTAGGCAACATGGGTTATGGTGGATGACCTCAATTTTGTTGGTAAACATAACTGTAGAAACGTTTGCCACCTGTCCTTAAAGTTCAATAACAGTCAGGAGGAGTCTGAGCTCGGTGGAGTTCACATTCTGTAGCCCGGTAGGGGCCATTCCCAGAGTACTGGCATTGGCAATGGGGCCCCAGTGGAGCCTGCCACACCCTTGAATTATACCTCAGGAGTACTAACCAGCTTTGCAACCAAAGCAAACATTTTCATGTTTATAATCAGCTTGTTTTAATTGTCTAATGACGCACCAGTCAGCTTGTTTTAACTGTCTAATGACAGAAGGAGGTAGCCATGTTGCACAGATGTCAACAGTTAACCAAAGTTAACCAAAGTTATCTATTGTTGTATGTTTCAAATGAACTCAGTGTCTGACTCACATAAGATGAGCTTATCCCACGATAGGAAGGCTGGTATCTTCACATTTGTTTTCTACCGGGCCTTGCATTCCATGGGTCCGACTGGGGTCTTCTAAGAGTTTTTTTTTTTTTTTTTCTAAGGGTTTTCTTTGATCTCTTATATCATCAAGAATGGTACAAATGTGGGACTGATGAGCATATGCAAATGTGGTGTAAGGTACCCAGACATATCACTGTCTCTGGAGCAGCCAGGATCCAGGCTGGACTCTGATGAATTCTGAGATTCTCTCTTCTGCTCAGTGCTATGCCGGGCCTTTTGGAGATAGCTCTTGTGCCAGTATATTTAGCTTCATCTGGGTCACATCAGCAATTCCTACTGCTCTTTCAGTCACTGTTTCCAAGACAGGATTGCCTACTCCAGCTGTAAGGAATAAATTGTTTTGTTTCAAACTAAATAAATCCAATGAGAAACAGGCATGGCTGGTTTCATCTGGATAGTTTGTTCAGAAGTGCTTTCGATTAAGGGCATTGCCAATGCTATCTTTGATCTAAAACTATTCCTTACATGTGATGTACTTTAAATCACTTTAAATCGGTTGGTTCATGTTGACACACAACCAGCCACAATTGCTTAGCAAATTGATAGTTAGATGTTTGAGGGAAGCCATTTGGGCTGGTGTGCCTGTTCTTTTTTTGAGGTTCACAGGGACCCCCGATCTCTGTTTATCCTGAAACATGTGTGGAAGGACCGATCAGGAAGGTGGTAACAGCATATCTCTTTCGTGGATTGCCTTCTAACTTCCTTGAAGAACAGAAAAACCTGAGTGACAGCTCTTGGGTTGTCCAGGAAGAGCACCATCTAGTGTTTACATGTTGTGAAACTGACACTTTAAATACGGCCTGGGGTGGTCAGTACACTGTATGGTGCACAGATGATGTGTTGGATAGCCGTGCACCTGAAACCTGTATAATTTTGTTAACCAATGTCACCCCAAGAGATTCATTTTAAAAAAGGTAAAAAGAATAAAAGGACTGTGCTTTTGAGATCTATTTAAGTTGTGAGCTGGCTTTGTACCATAAAAATGAAGAACCATTCTCTCTTTTTAAAAAAATATTTTATTTATTTATTTTTAGAGAGCGGGGAAAGGAGGGAGACAGAGGGAGAGAAACATCAATGTGTGGTTGCCTCTCGTGAGCTCCCTACTAGGGACCTGACCTGGCCCACAACCCAGCCATGTGCACTGACTGGGAATTGAACTGGTGACCCTTTGGTTTGCAGGCTGGCACTCAATCCATTGAGCCACACCAGCCAGGGCCATTCTCTTTTTAATATATGCAGAATTTAGTCTTATTTATAGTCGTATTTCTTGTGGATTGGAGTTAGAGTTGGATTAGATAGAAACTAAAGCTTTATCTAGTAATTGCAGTAAATTCAGGACTTTCTTACATTTATTAGAAAACAAAGCAAATTGCTAAGTTAATGCCACACAAATTTTGTTGATCTAATTTCAGCTTAAGTGAACATGTGCCTGTTTGGGTTTATACAAAGCTAATAAGAACACTTAACATAAATTAAGACACTATGAAATGCATTGTTTGATAATTCTCACTTATGTTAACTAAGGTAACAACAACAAAACTTTTGATGAACTAAAGCTGGATTTAATGATGAAGTTCAACATGTAGATGCTGAAGCTTTCAGTCGTTAGTTATATTGACTTCTGTTGGTGTTTTTCAACACATTTATACTCTTGCTCTTTTTTTTGTAAAGACTTTTGGTCTTTCTCTCAAGCATTTGGTTATACTTCACTTACTTCCTTGTTCTTAGAACCTTCGAGAATTCTTGCTGTTTGTCACTTGCCTTTATCTCCATTTCGTTTCTTCTGCGTCTTGTCCTCTCTGCAAGTCAGTCTGTAGCAGCTAGTGCACAGAGACAGTTATGACTGCCACGGTTTGTCTTTCCACTGAAAGACAAAAACCCGCCCTATGAAATGGCACTGTTTCTTTTTACTAATTATTAAAAAATCACTAAGTGTGGGAAAGACAAAGTATGGAGAAAGTGCACATCCAGCCTCCCCATGCACAGGATCAGGTGGTTGGCACAATGGAGGTGACTTTGTTACTGAGGACTTCTGTGGTTGTTAGGGACAGAATCTGACTCGTCTACTGTAGTGCTGTTACTTAGGACATCAGCAAAGTGCCTCTTTTCTAGCCTCTAACTCAGCTAATGAACAAAGAATGGTAGACTTCATGTCCAGAGAATAATAAAAGGAGCATTATGTGGCAGATGGAGATACCTATATTTGGTACCAAAGCCAAGTTAAAAACTCTTTGTTGTTTCAGCTGTGAATCACTCAAATCTCAATACAACTCAGTGACACTGGACTGAATAACTTGTACATATAAGAGGCTGTGAAGTGAAGTTTAAGATGGAGTTGACGAGCTGGACTGAAAAGGCAAAGGGCCTATGAGCCTGTGATTCTTAAGCCTGCTGCAGATGGCGCACTCAGTCCTGCGTGTGGCTTATTTTCAGGCGTATTAAGTGGCAATGCACCTGCCAGTCACATTTGACACCAACTAGCAGTGAGGCAACACACAAAATTCGGGAACATTAAAATCACTGGAATTATACATTTTTTAAAATATTGAAGATTGGAATATAGGATATGGCTGAGTTAGTCTACCCTCAAGTAATTTTTATTCAAAAGACATTATCTTTATATTGGTTAAATTTGGGTGTGAAAATATTTCTTAGTGCTTTTAATGCAATATTTCCTATTTGTTATTTAATTCTGTGAAAGCTAGTTTGCAATAAAGTGGTTTTTCAATGGAATATATTTCAATATTCCTAGTCTTTTAGACTGGGAGGCATCTATTATGGGTACAAACTGTAACTGTTTATACATTAAATTATTTGTTGCAACATCAGGGATGCTAAGTTATGCATGTTCTGCATTTAAGTGAGCTTGACTGCTGTACATAAGAATTAAAGTTACTCAAAGACTAACCAATTTTTTTCTGAGGTTTATAGTTCAAGCATGCTTTAGTAGTAGACTTGTGTCTTAGCTTGGGCTGCCATAACAAATTATCAAAGACTGAGTGGCTTAAACCACAGAAATTTATTTTCTTATAGTTCTGGAGGCTGGAAGTCCAAAATCAAGGTCTGGCTGATCTGGTTTCTGGTGAATGTCTGCTTCTGGTCTTCTTGCTATGTCATCACATGTCCTCTTCTCAGTGCATGTACATGGGGGGCTGGGGAGATTTGGGGGGTATGTAGTCAGGGAGAGAGCTCTCTGGTGTCTCTACTTATAAGGACACTAGTCCTATAAGATCAGGGCTCCACTCTTATGACCTCACTTAACCTTAATTATTTCCTTAAAGGCCCCATCTCCAAACATAGTCTCACTGGAGGTTAGGGCTTCAACATATGAATCTGTGGGGGACACAGGAAGAAGGCAAGCTGTGCTTTATAGCAGCTGGTTGGAGCTTTCACATAGTTGGGAGAATTGACTTATGAGACATTGTCATAACTGATATTTGACTGACAAGCATAGGCATACTACAAATTAATGAGAAGTTGCTTTCATTTTTTTAAGTCACTTACACCTAATGGAGAAACAGTAATACCATCTTTTCATTGTGTGAGAGTTAAAATAAATTTTAACTCTGTTTGCCTATCTCAAAGTTTGTGCCCTTTTCTTATGTCACCTTATCTTATAAACAAAAGTGTTCCATGTCTAGGGATGCAATGGAACCAAAAGAGGTAGAGTATTGGGATTCCTCTACCTTTGGATTCTGGGCTGTTTTGTTTTGTTAATATTAAGTGGGCATTATAACCATGAGCAGCAATGGAATAATTAGGAGAGATCATCAAGAGCAAAGACGTGTCATTTGAGCCAAGGCTAAGGTCATCCATACCCTTGTATTTCCAGTTACTATGTACAAATGTAAAAGTGGGACAGTGAGGAAGGCTGATGGGGGAAAATTGGTTCATTTGAAATATGGTGTTGGAGGAGAGCTCTATGGGTACCCTGGGCTGCTAGAAAGATGAGCAAGTGAGCAAATTAAGCCTGAAACACTGCTGGAGACAAACATTACAAAGCTGAAGCTGTCCCACTTCAGGCACATTATGATAAGTCAGTGTTCTTTGGAAAAGACAATAATGTTGGGAAAAACAAAGGACGGCAGAAAAAATGGAAGACTGAATGTGAGACGGAGTGACTCCATCAAAGAAGCCAGGGGCACGAGTCTGCAGGTGCTGAGGAGGCTGTGAGGGGCAGGGCGCAGTAGACATCACTCGTAGCGTTGCCAGGAATTGGAGCGGACTCAACGGCGTGTAACACACACGTAACCATAAGGCCACTTTACTCAACATACGCCCAGTACTGAAACCCCTACCTATTGAAATTCAAGAAAAATTTTTAAAAGAAATATGTTCAAGGGAATGGGTGGTAGAGGGAGGCCTAATATATGGTGACAGAAGATGGTTTGACTGTAGATGGTGAGTACCCAGTGCAATATACAGATCTAGTATCACAGAAATGTGTACTGTGAACCTGTATGATCCTATTAACCAATGTCACCCTAATAAATTTAATAAAAGATAACATTCCACACCTAGAAATCCACCCTATGGAACTGATCATATAGGTGTGCAAAGGTACATGTACAAGGAAATCCGCTGGAGTGTTGTTTGTACAAGCTAAAAATAGAAGCAGTCTGCATGTTAGGGGTGAGTCACATACTGTATCTCCTTCAGTGGAGAGCTAAGCAGTAGTTTAAAATGGTGACTTTTCATGTATATTAACATGAAAAAACACTTACATGATTTAAGGGAAAAGTAAGTAATGAATCAATGCATATCATGTTATGTAGAACCACTTTTGTAAGAATATTTATTTTAGATGTCGATGATGATTATCACCATGTGAAACCTTTTAAAATTTTGGATATCTTTATTTTCTAGTGTTTCTATAATAAATATGTACCTTTTATGTATATAATTAAAAGCAAAGGTAATCAAGGAAAAAAAATATATATTCAAGGAACCGCCTTCAGAGCTGTAGCCTGTGCGCAACTTAAGCGGCACTATCGAAGCAGACTTTGGTTCGGCTGCATTTCTGCAGGGCGATCCGGAGCTCACCTCAGAGCCTGGACAGCATGGGGCAATGGCAGGCACAGGGCAGCCCCAGGGGGTTCACATCAGGGTTTACCTGCAGTTATCTGTGAGGCAGGAAATGTCAAATGCACTTCAAAAAAGCATGAAGTCAGCAGGTGCCAGAGCAAATGCTGGCCACTGGGCGTGAATGTGGGCTTCTGACATGATTTAGGGCAGCTTTAAGGAAGTGGGAAGATAAAAATAAATTAGAGAAGAACTAATTGAGTTCCGTCTAGTTCATGACCATGCCTGCCCTGGCTGGCTGGCTGTCTATAGACTTGGCTGTGCTAATTGATGACAGTGCAGTGCCACTTCCTTGGTTTCCATTAAAAACTACTTGGTCAGAGAAAAGTCCCCTTTGTCCATTTTCTTTTGTTTCATAGTCTAGTACTTTTATTTTTCCTGCAATTTGAAGACACGTTATAACATTATAGTTGCATATGGCAGGAAGCAGTTGCTGAAGGGATACATTTCTTACAAATGCATGATATGTCTCATTTCTATTTTATGCTGAGTTGGACACTTGTTTTTGCATGTACTTAAAATGACAGTTAATTAAAATTTCAAAGTAAACTGTCACATAAAGTTACAGTTGTTTCATTTTAATGATAGTGGTTCAGCAGTTTTAGAATTTCCCTTTATAGTTTTCTTTTCATTATTGTTTACTAGAGATTTTTGACATTTCAATACTGTGTTAAATTTACAAAGGTGAATTTACATAACACTGCAATGATTGTTTAACACACTTAAGGTTATAAAAATAATCGAACTCTGTTTTAGTGTGGTATTAATATGACGAATTAAAAAAGTTCCTACCTGAACAAACAGAGCAAACAAACTCATAGACACAGGTAACAGTATGGTGATTTGGGCGGTTTCCCAGGTGGGAACGGGGGTTAAGGGAGGATGAAGAGGGTGAAGGGGCTAGACCTTGGCTGGTGAGCACGCAGTGCAATATACAGATGATGTACTATAGGATTGTATGCTTGCAACATATATAATGTTATTAACCAATGTCACTCCAGTACATCTAATAAAAGAATGCTCACTACATCCAATTGCATTAAAAGAAGGCAAATTTTGGATAAGTAAGCAGCCAATTAGCAGACCTAAACCATGAGTAAGTGAGGGCCCATTTCTGGGTCACAGACCTCTCATGTATCCTCACGTGGCAGAAGGGGCAAAGGAGCTCTTGGGGGCATCTGTCACTGCACAAGGGCAGTAGTCTCATTGAGGGCTCTGCCACCTAGTGACATCATCACAATTGGCATTAGGATTTCAACATATGAATTTTGGAGGGAAAACAAATATTCAGACTTTAGCAATTATTAACTGGGAAAAAGTAGGCATTACTAAAAGAGGTGAAACAAAATTGCAAATGATACAACAACGGCAAAGGTAGGGAACAGCTGTCACATCTAGGGCTAAGAGAGAGAATCTAAAAAAGGAACAGACTTGTAATAGGGCTTCCCCCACCCCAAGATCGATCTTCAGACCTCTTTGGAGAGGGTACAGCCAGAGCCTTCCAGATGCCAATGAGGTTTCTGAAGTGCCTCATACCAGAGCTCATCCAAACCTGTCAGCCTGGGGCTAGTGAGAAGGAAATTGCCCAACCAGACTTGCTGATAGGTGAGCACTAGTGGGTCTTTCACATGCCACTGGCATGGGAAGAAAAGGACACCAGAATCAGGAAGCGAGGTCCCTTCCTCTTGCGTGCCCTTTACGGAGAAGATTCACCTTGAGCCAGCAGGCAGAAAGAAAAGAAGTTTACAAGGTCTAGCTGCACTATCACAAGGCACACCATGGAGGGGTGAATTCCACAGTGAGGCACCACTTCACGCACACTAGGATGGCTCTCAGTGCCAAAGAGATGTCAAAGGGTAGATCGCAAAGTGCCGATGAGGGTGTGGAGCAACGGGAACTCTTACACTCGCTTGATGGGAGTGGGACATGGGAACAATCTGGCAATGTCTCAAATGTGGAACCGAGTTAGCGAATGATCTAGCAGCGTATACCCAAAAGAAATGGAAACCTGTCCATACAGATACTTATGTATAAATATCAATAGCGGTGTTACTCATAGAAGTGGAAACAACCCAAAGCCCATCAATGACAAAAAGATAAATAAAAGGTGGCATATCTATAGAATGGAATGTTATTGGGCAATAAAAAATGATGTACTGATGCATGGCATAACATGGATGAAAGTGGAAAACATATGAAAGGAAAGAATTCAGTCACTAAAAATCAAATATTATATGATTCCATTTATTTATTTTTTTAAAACATTTCCCTTGGAGGACTTTTTTTTTTAAGATTTTATTTATTTTCAGAGAGAGGAGAAGGGAGGGAGAAAGAGCAATGTATGGTTGCCTCTCACATGGTCCTCATTGGGAACCTGGCCTGCAACCCAGGCATGTGCCCCAACCGGGAATCGAACCGGGACCCTCTGGTTTCCAGCCCGTGCTCAATCCACTGAGCTACACCAGCCGGGCTATATAATTCCATTTATATAAACTGTCCAGAACAGGCAAACTGTGGAGACAGACAGTATATTAACCATTGCCCGAGGCAGGCAGGATGGAGGATTGGGAAGCGGTAGCTAAAGCGTATGGGGTTTGCTTTCGGGAGATGAAAATATCCAGAAATTGACTGTGGTGATGATTGCCCAACTGTGTGAGTATCCTAAAAACCATTGAATCGTTCCCTTTGAGTGGGTGAATTTTATAATGTGTGAATTATATCTCAATAAAACGTTACACTTTTTTAAAAAAAGTTTAAGAAAGGATGTATTTGGAACTGACAGGCAATAAATTGATAACTGGCAAATTTTCAAAAGACTTGGAACAAAAATATAGGCATTTCACTATGTTAAATTTCAAAGCTTTTTTTTTTTTTTTTTTTTACAGGAAGCTGATAAAAAAATCCAAAGGCTGGAGAGCTTAGGTGAGTTGCTCAGACTATGGTTTTCCTGACTTCCAGTCTATTGTTTGTTGTACAAGACAATATCATTTCAAGAGATTCTTTAGAAAAAGATTCTAACAACTCCTGTCTTTCCCAGAGAGAAAGGTCTCTGAGAAATGTGTAGTAGAACCTATCTCTGACTTAGAGGTGTTAGGGAAGCAACATATCAAACTATTTCTTAAAGAGAAAAATAAAGGTCTGGGTGTGAACATGGTTTCAAATACAGCTGTGAAAAACAGCTGAATGATAAGACTCTTACTGGAACACAGGTAGCATTTTTAATTAAATTACCAAGTTTTTGAGTTTTTATAAATACAAGAGAGAAAATCTTTTTTTTTGAATTGTGCATTTTAATGGGTGCATTGCAGGGTATGTGAATTACATCTTAATAAATCTGTTATGCCCTGGCTGGTGTGGCTCAGGGGATTGGGTGCTGGCCTCCAAACCAAAGGGTCGTTGGTTAGATTTCCAGTCAGGGCACATGCCTGGGTTTTGGGCCAGTTCCCCTGTAGGGGGCACACAAGAGGCAACCACACATTGATCTTTCTCTCCCTCTCTTTCTGCCTGCCTTCCCCTCTCTCTAAAAATAAATTTAAAAATCTTAAAAAAAATAAAGCTTTTACAGCAACCTTATTTTTAAAATTTTTTATTTTAATATTACAGTTGATGTACAATATTATATTAGTTTCAAGTGTGCAACCCAGTGATTAGACATTTGTATAACTGACAAAGTGATTACCCTGATAAATCTAGTACCCCTCTGATACTATACACAGTTATCATGTTATTAACTATATTCCCTATGCTGCACTATTTTTAACTACCAATTTGGACTTCTTAATCCCTTCACCTTTTCTACCCATCCTTCATCTCACCCCAACCCCAATCTAGAAACCCTCAAAATGTTCTCTGCATCTATGAATCAGTTCCTGTTCTGTTTGTTCATTCATTTTGTGTTTTTAGATTTCACTTATAAGTGAAATCATCTGGCATTTGTCCTCTGTATGACCTATTCACCCAGAATAATACCAGTATTTTATTCTTTTTTTATGGCTGAATCACATTCCATTGTATATGTACACCACTTCTTTTCCATTCTACTGATAGACAGGTTGCTTCCATATCTTGGCTGTTGTAAACAATACTGCAATAAACATATGGGTGCACATATCTTTTCTACTTACTGTTTTGGGTTTCTTTGGATAAATACTCAGAAGAAGCATTGCTGAGTCCTTCTTTGTCTCTTGTTATACAGCCTTCCCTTTAAAATCTATTTTGTCTGGTATTAAGTATTGCTACCACAGCTCTTCTGTTTTGCTCTCTTTCTATTTTCACAAACTGTTTTTCCATCCCTTCACTTCAGTCTGTGTGTGTCTCACGTCAGTCTGAAGTGAGTCTCCTGTAGACAGCATGTGTGAGGCTCTTGTTTTGTTGTCCCTTCAGTCACTGTATATCTTTTGGCTGGAGCATTTGATCCTTTTGCATTTAAAGTAATTGTTTTGGGTTTCTTAGGATATATTACCAGAAATGGAATCACTGGGTCAAAGGCAGATCTAGTTTTCATTTTTTGAGGTATCTCCATACTGCTCTCCACAGTGGTTGCTCCAATCTGCATTCCTACCAACAGTGCAAAAGAGTTCCCCCCTTTCTACATCCTTGCCAGCACTTGTTGTTTGTTGACTTATTGGTGACAGCCAGTCTGGCAGGCGTGAGGGGATATATCACTGTGGTTTTGGTTTGCATTTCTCTTATAATTAGTGACATTGTGTATCTTTTCATATGTCTATTGGCCATCTGTATTTCCTCTTTGGAGAAGTGTCTATTAAGGTCCTTTGCATATTTTAAAATTGGATTTTGTTGGGTTTTTTTTTGTGTGTGTTGAGTGTTGTAAGTTCTCTGTAAATTTTGGATAGTAACCCTTTATCAGATGTATTAGTAAATATGTTCTCCCATTCTATGGGTTGTCTTTTGAAAGAACATAAGCACCCCTGTGTTCATTGCTACATTATTTACAATTGCCAAGAAATGGAAGCAGCCCAAGTGTCCATCAGTAGGTGAGTGGTTAAAACATCTATGGGACATTTATACAATGGAATACTACTTGGCTTTAAAAAAGAAGAAAATTTTATCCTTTGCAGCACATTAATGGACCTTGGGAGCATTATGCTAAGTGAAATAAGCCAGTCAGTGAAAGAAAAATACTGTATTTCACTCATATGTGGAATCTAATGCACCAACTGAACTAACAAGGAAAATGGGGACAGATTATAGATAGAAAGCAGGATGACATTTATGGAGGCGGGGAAGTTAAGTGGTGGAGGGATTGAGCAAAAAGGAAAAAGGACTCATGGACACGGACAACAGTGTGGTGATTGCTGAAGGCAGGGAGGATAAATGGTAATGGAAAAAATACAATAATGATAAAAATAAAACAAACGAAAGAACTAAGCTGCCTTGTAACCTTGTCATGTGAATTATTTTTGATCAGGAGAGTTATGTTATAAAATATAGGAATCTCCTAGGTTTGGCAGAAGAGTGATGAAGAGGATGGACAGAGTCTCCATTCATATCATTTGAGGCCAGCCTGACGTCCTTTAGCCAGACCATAAGCTACTTGAGGAAAGGACCTGGTCAACTGCTACAATGATGGATGTAGTGAGAGACTCAGGAATGATCCTTTTTAACTGAATTGAATTTAATTGAATTGAATAATGAGGTCCAGTTAATAAATGCTTCCAAATCTCCAGAAAATCTGGCAGAAAGCCCTCCACATAGGTGTTTAAAATTAAAATTTCCTGTTTCTGGACAAAAAAGAAAAAAAATATCAGATTGCCTCCATTAGAAATAATTAGAATGTGCCTGGCAGTTCAAATTACTTAAACATATAGGAGCTTTCAAGTTTTAATGAAACATGCTTAGCATTCACATTTTGATGAGAATTTTTTATAGCTAGTTCTACAATGATAACCTTAAATGTGAAGTTTGCTAAAAGAAAGGAAATCAAAACCTGGAACAGATTTTTGCTCATGTCCACTGTGCTGTTTTTGGCATTTCTTTGATTCCCTGGTTAAAGCAGAGTGAACCTGCTCAGTGCTACGGGCACTACCTGGGAAATGGAATGGTTCTGGGCTCTAAACTCATAGGTCGCCAATAGGAAAGGGGTACCTGAAGAACAACCTCGCTGACACTATTACACCAGGAGTAGGAGGCCAGCAGAGGTCAGCGTAAAGACTTAGTTCTGCTGATTTCCTTTTAACCCAGCTGAAAATATTGGTTCCTGTTGCTCTTACAAACGAAGTTGGAGCTTTCTCCCCTCCATCTAGGATAGATTCTCCCTCTAGGATAGCAGCACGTAAAGTGATATATAGAAGAACTACTTCATGCCCTTGGATATCACCTGCCCCCCACTCTTTTACACGTGCCGTGACCCATTCTAAGGATTTGCGTTCTTCATTTCTGGAGTAACATCATGGGTTTTGCATTTTTAATAATCTCTACAGATTATTCTGATGAACAGCCACCAGGGTTGAGAGAGCTTATGTCTGAATGACTGATTACAAATACATGACTTTTGCTTCCTTGCATACTTATTTTATCTAAGTATGTTCTTAGATCTTACTCTTTCTTTTTCAGAAATCTATTTGTTTATGTATTGAGTCAGTGACTCATTTTTTAATTCATATAAAATTTACTGAGTCTACTATGCCCCAGGCATTGTGCTAAGTGAGACTAAGGAGGGCACCCTTAAGTGTGGTGAGGAAGATATATAAACAACAAGCAATTTCAATATAAGATGACAGCTATAATAGAAATAAACTCAACAACAAGGGGAAGCTCTTAACCTAAAGAATACAGTCATGACAGGACGAAAAAATATTGATGCGGAGGAAAGGATAGGGAAGTAAATTTGGACTGCCAAGGGTGCCCCTGTCCTTGGTGCTGAACTATCTCTTCATCTGCTAAAATAAGGAAGTTTTCCCTAACACCTGGCTTCTGATGATTTTTCTGCCACCTCTCCCACTAATTCTGAACCATCTGAGGAGAGCAGTAGAAGAAAAATGGAGGAACACAGATATAAGCAGATTAAGAGGTTGTTGAAGGGACAGCCATTGAGTTACTGACTCAGTGATGTGGGAGTTTGGGGAAATAGGGAGAAGAGATTTCAAATTATTTATTCCCAAGAAGAATGTTTCTTGATTGGAAAGATTAGCTCTCCAGTACACTCTGCAATGCTTTACTTATGAAATCGTAAGCTTTCCAGAAGTACTAACATTCTGAAATTAGTCCTCAAATAACAGCTCTAGGTAAAAGGGTCATGAGAGACATTCAAGGAGAGAAAGCATTTTAATTTAAACCAAAATGACTTTTTCAAGGACCTACATATAATTTTATATAGCAGAAACATGTAGTGTGATGATACAATATAATGGTGAAGATATAGCTAGGAGTTGTAACATTATATCAGTTTCACAAAGGGGGAAGATGGCAACCATCACCTAGATGCAGGCTTATTAGAAGCTGATCCCTCAGGTTGCAGCTGGGAAAGTGTGTAGTTAAGTCCCTTCCAGGGAGAAACTTGGAGATGGGCTTTTTTGCCTGCTCCATCTGTGTCTAAAAGTATAGCTGCAAGGTAATTCTCTTGCACCCATTAAGAACTGTTTCTTTGTTTGCTACAGTCCTGTGGCACTCAAGTGCAATCCCTATTGGGTATTAGAGCCAGGAGATCTGGGGGCTTTTCCCTTGGTTGGCAGATGAAAAAGCTGGGAGCCAGATGTTGTATAAACTTCTTCTTGGGGGATACTGGTAACTTAGAGTGCATTAGAGGGAGAAAGCAAGAGAGGTATACTCTCTGGCTTTCCTAGTTTCTTTTCCTTAGAAGCCCAGCTCTAATTCAGCAGCAGCTTTGAAAGTATGCAGATAAACCTCTTGTAGGGAAAGACTGGAAGATGGGCGATACTGCCTGTTTCCTCTGGGCTAAGGCCTCGGGGGATAGCTCCAGCTAGTGTCCTGCATCATTAAGAATTGCTTCTTTGTGTGCCAAGTCTTGTGGGTTTCCTGAGCAAAAGCCTGTAGGTTTTCAGAGCTAGGTTATTTGGGAGCTCATACCTCTGGTGGTAATCTTAAAAGTTCAGGTGCTAGCCCTGGCTGGTGTGGCTCAGTTGGTCGGAGCATCATCCCATAAACTAGAAGGTCATGGGTCCAATTCCTAGTCAGGGTACATGTCTGGATTGTGGGTTTGTCCCCAGTTGGGGTGCCTATGAGAGGCAATTGATTGATGTTTCTCTCTAACATCGATGCTTCTATCCCCGTCTCTCTCTAAAGTCAATGAGTATGTTCTTGGGTGAGGATAAAAATAAGTTCAGGTGCTAGATGGGTCCAAACAGTTCATTGCTCAGGGTGAAGCTAGGAGTTGGGGGTATCCTCTCACTTTTATGGTGCTGTGCTTAGGGTGAGGTTTATGGTGAGAGAGTATCTCAACTTTTTTTTCTCTGTTTCCCTGTGGGTATTTTCTCATTTGTCAGATGTGTAGGAGGCACTCAGTTGCTACTCACCCTCCCCCGCAAGCCCCTCCTCCACCACCACCACAGAATTGCTCCCTGTGTAGCTGCACATTTGGTGCCTTGTGGGTGGAGAGGAGCTGAGGACCCTCCTATGTCACTGTCTTGGTTGACTCTTCTGTTTCCAATTTTCCCTTAGATGTTTATTAAGTTCACTTGTTGGTTTAATTTGGTTATTTTAGCATTATCACTGGGAAGGGATCAGGCTGAGGTGGGTATGCTCTGGCATAATTTGGGATGTGTGGGTTCTTGACTTCATGCAGGGGAAAATTGAAGAACAAGTCCAGATGATTTTGAGAGTATGTTTATTAAAGCTTGGGACAGTGAAAGAAAGGAAGGGTTTAGGATAGAATAGGCAAGATCACAGTAACAGGAGTTAGCCTAGGTGGAGCTTCTTTGGGCTCCTTTAGAAAGAAAGTCTCAAAGGCAGAAGAAGTGAGCCATGCTAGGCTGCTTGGATTCAGGAAACAAATTACAGAGGCGAAAAGAGGGCCCTTGCACATAGGATCAGGGGGTTAGCCTGGGACAAGCTGCCATGGCCCACTGCTCCCCTGGTTGTAAGCCTTACCAGAACTTCTTTAGGGCTTAGAAGAAAGAAAGCAAACATATATGCTTGAGAAATTTGGTAGTCGGGTGGCGGGGGAGTAGGTGTGCTAAAGGGATAGTGTGCACTAGGTCTTTTGTCTTGAGGGATTTTTATCTGTTTTGTGTAGGTGGGAATTTTAGGAGAGGTCTCAGGGGAGGTTTTCAATCAGAATATTCATCAGCTTTCCAAGTGTGCCTTTTAATATGCTGATGCATCAGAATGAGTATGGAGCAGGGTTTGGGATCATTCTCTGGTGAGCTTCACCTCTATTTGGATTTGACTGGCTCTAATTGAGTTTTTTGTTATTTATTCCCCTCTCTTCATCTGTCCTTGGGTCTGGCTGGCACTGGTAGCACTAACTGGGTCTGTTATCTATTTCCCTGACTGGGGTGATTTAAGCTACTCACTCCCTGGTTGGGGAGGAGAGATGTAAGCCATCTGCTCCTAAGCGTCCTTGGTTAGGGAAGATAAGATATTGAGATTTATTAAGTGGCTGTTAACTGGCCATGTGTATAATTATCTTAGTTTTCCCATTCCACTTGCCAGTGAATTTTTCTAGCTTCTTAGTAACCTGCCTCAGTATCATTATGAATGAATGGGTTTTTAAATATGGTTTATGTGTAATTTTTCTTGGTTATATTGTCCCATATTTAGACAGTAGGAACCGCTTCAAGTTGTCTCATAAGTGGTTTGATGTATTGTCAAATTACTGTATTTTAAAATCATTTGAAATAATTTCATCAACTTGATACTCAGGTGACTATTTGTTCATTTTGCTTTTGATATTTAGGGATTGCTTTATTTTTACTTTGATTTATTAGTTATGTAAAATATTTATGTGATTATAAAGTCAAGTTTACAATACATGTTATATTCAGGAAAATCTAGTTTCTATCTCTGGCCCTTCCCTCACAGTATGTAACAGAGTGAAATGATTGGTCTCTCTGACTTCATCTTGTTCAAGCCGACATTGCTGCCATGGCCCAGGCTAATAGCTTTTGCTGTGGACACGAGAAGCATTAGAGGAATATTGCTTGGGGCTTGAGTTTTTACAAAATCAACCTCTCCCATTCTCCCTTCCCCTGACATAAAAGAAGGCTGAACTTTGTGCTTTCTTAAGATGGATCTGAGAAATAACCCTTTTCTTACTCCAAACTCTGATACTTTGGGTTTTGGCCTTTTGAAGTGTTAGGCACATGGACTTCAAACTGTAACACCAAAAGATGATCCTTAATGTACTTTATAGTTTACCCTGTAAAAGTTAAGGGGTGTATGTGAATGAAAGTATATGTGCATATTTTAATATATTTTTGTTGATTATGCTAATATAGTTGTCCCAATTTTCCCCTTTTGTTCCCCTTGACCTGGTACCCTCTATTTCCTCTGGCAATTCTCCCCACCTAGTTCATGTCCATGGGTTGTACATATAAGTTCTTTGGCTACTCCATTTCCTGTACTATTCTTAACGTCCCCCTGCCTATTCCATATTTACTAATTTATATTTCTTAATCCCTACACCTTAAGTGCCATTCCCTCCCCTTCCAACTGGTAACCATCAAAATGAGCTCCATATCTATGATTCTGTTTCTGTTCTGCTTATTTGCTTAGTTTGATTTTTAGATTCAGTTCTTGATAGTTGTGAATTTATTGTCATTTTATTGTTCCAAATTTTGATGATCTTCTTTTTCTTAAATAAGTTCCTTTAACATTTTATATAATAATGGCTTGGTGATGATGAACTCCTTTAGCTCTCCCTTGCCTGGGAGGCACTTTATCTGCCCTCCCATCTAAATGATAGCTTTGCTGGTTAGAGTAATCTAGGTTGTAGGTCTTTGTTTTTCATCACTTTGAATACTTCTTGCCAGTCACTTCTAGCCTGCAAAGTTTGTTTTGAGAAATCAATTGACAGTCTTATGGGAACTCCTTTGTAGGTAACATCTGCTTTTCTCTTGTTGCTTTTGATTCTTTATCTTTAACCTTTGACATTTTAATTATGATGTGTCTTAGAATGGGCCTTTTTATGTCCATCTTATTTGGGATACTCTGTGCTTCCTAGACTTGTATGTCTATTTCTGTTACCAATTAGTTTTCTTCAATTATTTTTTCAAATAAGCTCTCAACTTCTTGCTCTTTATCTTCTCATTCTGGCTCCCATATAATTCAAATGTCGGTTCATTTGAAGTTGTCCCAGGAGCTCACTTTTATTCACTTAAGATTACATTTTGAATGCTGGCTGGTGTGGTTTAGTTGGTCAGAGCATTGTTCTGCAAACCAAAAGGTCGCAGGTTCAATTGCTGGTTAGGGCACATGCCTAGGTTGCATGTTCCATGCCCTGTTGATGTGTATACAGGAGGCAACCGATTGATATTTCTCTCATATTGGTGTCTCTCTCACTCTGGAATAAAAAAAGGATTATATTTTGATGATTACTTCATGGTCATGTGTAAAGGTAATCCCCATTCTTTTTTCTTATAGCTATGTGAATTTTAATAGAGAGTTTAACTTATAATCTGTTTTAACTTTGTAATCACTCTTTAAAAATTTATATATAATAGATTGTTTTCTGCAACTGTACCCAAACCAATGAAATACCCTAGAAAAATCTCTCAAATGTTCACCAAGATACGTTAAAAAAATGTTCATCGAAACATTATTTGGAATGGCAAAACCTAAGATACTGAAATGTTCATCAGTAGTGAAAAGGATAAATGCATGCTGATATAGTCATACAATAGATTATTGCAATAGTGAAAATTAGTGAACTATAGTTATGCACATTTAGCATGGATGAATCTCACAAACATAATGTCAAGCCAAAAAAGCAAGTTGCATGACATGCATGATTTCATTTATAAAGAGATAAAAATGTGCAAGATGAAATCATATATTGCTCAGGAATACAACTATAAGGCTAAAACCATAACTACAATGAAAGGAATGTAAAAAATCTTTAAAATGATGAAATACCAAAAGAAGTGGAGTGAGTAAGGAGGAAGGTGTAAAATTAGGGAGGGACACAAGGAGGGCTCCAAAAGGCCAAGTAATGTTTATTTTTTAAGTGTGGGATGCATTAGTTTTTTTTCTTTTGATTTTTGAATTCTTATATATGTTATGAATATTTTGTGTTTATTTAATATTTAATGTATTCTCTAAAGAGTCATACATCTAGTAGGAATGTTTAAAGATTAAGAATATGCACCTGGAACATGGCTGAGAAAGCTAACAATATTCTCTGAATTGTTACTCATGACTTGGAATAAAGATTTCATAGCCAGAATCATGCATACAAACTATAACAACATGTGCTCTGGATACCTGTACTCAGTGACTACAAAAGTGACTTGAGTAATGGTGAAGATGATGATGTCAAATGTACAGGTGAATAATTAGAATATATTTTTTACTAGAATTTCAGAGTGGAAAAATGAACATTGCTAAATTAAAAGACGTTTAAGTAATATGTGACTTAAGTATACATATGTAATTAGGTTAGAAATGAAATATTACCAGCAGGTAGACATTTGATTATTTTACATTCATCCCTCTATGTTTATGTATTGAAGTTGACCAAAACTCTTTGTAGAATACCTTTCCTGTTGTAAGTGTAGTATGGGATTGTGGTTATGAGATGAATTGTTCCTTCTCTCTTCAAACTCCCCCTCCTCTTCCCAGTGGGCCAAACTTACCTTCTTGGTAGCTATAATTAGTTTTAAATTGTGTTTCTTGTTTTGTCATTTTGTGTTTGTCTTATGAAGCTAACCGAAGACCATAGGCTCCTGGAACTAGCTGAATCCAAGGGCTGGAGTATGGATGTGAGTGGCAGAGGAGGAGCCTCAAAGTCCATATGCTTATTGGTCCTGATGAGCCACTTGGAGGTCCTGCTTGCAGCGCTTTTGAAAGGGCCACTTTCGTCCTCCACAGCGTGAGAAGACACCGCGAGTGTTTCTGAGCACCGCTCTAGATCATCGTGGTTGCCCCAGCTCCTAGTTTCATGTTCCCAGAGTCTTGGCTGCCATCCCATCCTAGCGCTGTGCATTTTCTCAAGATACATTTTACACTACTTAATTTTCTTAGATTGTTTTTTATTTCCCCTTTATTTTAGCGTGTCTAAGTTTACTTCCTTTTCTGTCTCCCTCCACTTTATAAATTCATCAACTTCTTCCTTTTTCTCATTTGCTGTGAGTGCTCAACTGATTTTTTTTTACTCTGTCAGATATTGTTGTGAAGCCTCTGAATTCCCTGTATGTAGATTTTCAATAAATTCTTGAGAAGTATCTGGTAACAAAACAGATATATTACCAGCAGCAGCATCTTTAGCTGTTATACCTATGCTATTTAGGCAGTGCAGTAGACACCTTCTACTAAGAAGGAAACTCTTGCTTGATAATTTAAGTTACAATTTTAAATTGTATAATTTTATTTCTTTAAATTTTACTTTAAGAAATGCAGTTCTCTCAATTTCCACTTACCCAAATAATTTTTTAAATAAAAATGCACACAGGCCCTGCTTGGGTGGCTCAGTTGGTTGGCACATTGTCCTGTACACCAAAAGGTTGTGGGTTCAACTCCCAGTCAGGGCGTGAATGGAAAGCATTCGATTGATGTTTCTCTCTCTTTCCCTTCTTCTCACTCTAAAATCAATACATATATCCTTGGGTGAGGATAAAAAATACACATAATATTGAACATTATCTCTTGGATTCATTGTCCCAGGCATTTCCAAAACTAGAGCTGATGGTGGCAGGTATGCGCCAACAGGGCATCTGTCCATCTAAGCTATCAGTGCTCACTTCTCATCAGGTGTTAAATACTTTGATTATCAGTTTTCTCTAAAGTGCTATAAGCTCATTACACACTGAGTTCAATATAGAAATGGAAACAGAATATGAAACACTTTGAGCAGATTTTCAGTGGCAGGCAGTTTTCAGGATGAAACACCATTCCTTCTAAAGAGTTGGTAATACCTCAGCAGAAGTGAGGGTCGTGGCCACTCATCGCTTCTTGAGCTTCTTTGTCAGCTCCTTTCTCATGACTGTCCAAATTTAGAACACTCAGAATAGCCCTGCTTTCCAATGGAAAAATTACCATGAATTTTTCTCTTAAGGATTTTCAGAACTGGATTATATGCCTTAAAATGTTCTCATTTTAGAAGGCTATCCTTTTTTATGACTAAGCTTGGGCTTTCAACTTAAAAAGTTCTGCAATGTTTAGAAAAATAGACTTTCCAAGGGTAGCACCATGACAAACTGTTTAAAAAGCAAATAGTTTGCAGCACCGAGGAGGTGCAATTCTTGTGGCTGGTAGGTGTTACTAATGTGAATTGAGAACTATGAGTTCAGAATTTCCGGGCAAGCATCGAGGATCGGGGAAGTTCTCCTGGAGGGTCAGGGCAGAGATGTGGAGAGGCCCAGAGAATGACCTAGGATGTGATACAAGCTCATTTTGTACTATGCTGTAGCAAACTTTAATTGGAAACGGTTGTGAATATCTGGTATTTTCTCAATTAGTTTCCCAGATAGAAAGTGGGCTGATACAGGGGCTGATTCAAAACCACATATTTGGCAATGTTGCTGCTTGCCAGGCATTGCAATAAAAACTTACGTCGTAGTGTAAAAGGAAGTGAAAAGAGAGAAATTTGGAAGAGAAAAAAGAGAGAACATAAAATAAAAAGATGAGACATAGAAGCAGAGTAAGAGAAAGAAGGGTCAGAAGATTGGATGGTAAAGCAGCAGTGAAAGGAGGGAATAGAAGCCAAGGACATTATTTGTAAAAAGGAAAGGAATGTGAAAGGATAGTGGGTTAGAGAGAAAGCAAAAAACTAAAAACTGATAGCAGCATGCGTTCAAAGAAGCAGTTGGGCAGATGTGGGGTAAAGGGGATGAGGACTGTGGATGGAATTTCCCGAGGGTGTTGTCACTGGTTATTGTTTCAGTGAGGCTGGGAGGAGGGCTGATTCAGAGGGTCAGCACAAGCAGGGCAGGACGCTGGGTCCAGGGAGAGCCACGTCAAAGTTTCAAGATGAACAGAGGCCAGATAGGAAATAGGTTAATCTCAGAAAACTGCCCTGAGGCAGTGGCCGAGGGAGGGGCCCAGAAAGAGAACAACTGGATGGTGGGAAAATGTAGACACAGAGTTCTGCCCCAGCCAGGAAGCCTCTTAAACACTACTGTGCGGTCAGGAACAAGATGCAACGCATTGCTGCCGAGTCTGTCTTTGAAAGCAGCTAACCAGGCGGGAAGTGTGGGGCCTGATGTCAGAGCACATTTAGGTGGTCTTCCACTAACTGCTGCTCCTGGCAATTGGGTATTGACCAGTTGAAATAAGGCCATTGGAAATGTTTCAACACTAAAATGAGATTTTAAAATAGTTGGCTCTGACCATGTAAGTGTAGTATTAGTTAAGATTAAATGTCTCTAGCAATTTATTTATGTAATTAAAAATTTATATTTTATGATACTTCACACCAACTAAGGCAGTAATTGAGTATAAACATTTAATATTATGTGAAATACTGTGTAGAGTCCACACTCCACTGCATTCATGTCTTAAGGAACAATGGGTTATATTTGGAATTCAGGCCATACAGATGGAAGGTAAAAGTTTCAATGAGCAAGTTTCAAATCAGACCACCAGACGCATGTCAAGAGAGGCTGTGCTATAGTGCGATTTGGAGTTTTAAAGGAGGCAGAAACGATGGCTATCTTCAAAGACCTTGGATACAAATTGAACTAGGGGTTTGTCTCCTGAAAAACCCATATAAATGTTTACAGGTTTCAAAGGCAAGATAAAGGTAAGCGGTAGAAGATTTTTTATGACCCTTTTATCTTGTAAATTCTCTGAGAAATACTGCTGATGTCTGTCTCACAGAGAGCTCATACAAAATACAGAATGGTGAGGAACATTTATCGTTTCTATAATTTTCAACATTGATTATGGAGAAATTGATCATTTTTGTCCATTTTTAATAGCATTTCTTGCTTCATCATACCAAATAGTTTCAGCTTATACAGGCCAGATACTTGTTAGTAGCTAAGGCCTTCCAAAAAGAGAGAGTTGGTGTTTATTGTTTTTGAACACACACAGTCCCATATAAACACAAGGAAAAGATTTGGGGAAGGATTGTGTGAACCAGCAAAGTAAGGATAAGAAAGACATCTCTAATATTCCTTAACAGTTCTTGAGAAGTTCCTCATCACAGGACCCTGTCCCCCAAACCCGCCTTGCTGAGGGGTGCTGAGTACTTCCTCTCAAAGCTCTCGACTCAAACTTGTCTGCCAGGCACTTGAAAATCTCTCATTTTCCCATCTTCCATTACCCTAAACACAAACCCCAGACATTCTCTCCTAGCCCCTATCCTTTGGAAAGGGACATTTACACATAATTGAGCTTGTGATTTAAGACATCCTCTTTCCCTCCAAAAATCAGATCAACATATCCAAGAGCAACCAATAATTATGTGTTTTTGTTTTTGCTTGAGAGAAAGTACCCCTTTCCTTTCCCAGTTAGATACCTTTCAGTCTCTGGGACATCTCAGAGTCATGTGTAGTATGCTAACTCTCATCTTTCAGGCCACAGATATTTACTCAGGGATGCTCTGCTTCTTTCTAAATACTTATAGTCTCTTCTTAAAGCTGAAAGAAATCATAGAATCGCTCCATATAGGAATGCTCCAAATAGATTTTTCTCTGAATAAGGAAGACTGAATCTTAAGTCAACTAAACAGCCCTTCATCAAATGAGAAGAGTGGGGAAGAGGTATGCAGGTAGATTGAAGTGTATGAAGAAAACTTGGCTTCACATTGATGGGCTTTTGGCAAAGGAAAAGTGTATTACAGTAGCCTTTTCAGATAGAAGTTAGCTGCAATGGTGCATCTGAAATCCATTTTTCTATCTTACATGTGGAATGTGAATAATTTTGTACCATCATGAATCAGCCATGTGGAAAACATTGATTTATTGAATTACGCAGATATTTGAAATATTGACACATTTCATTATATAATATAAAACATCATATTCATTAAAATCACCCTTGATCTTATCAGAAGTTGTCAAGTTCATGGTGATGGGTACAAATTTTCAAAAATTCCAATTTTTGCTTCAAAGCTTGAATTTTATTTTTGGCAACAAATACATCAACTATTTTCCTTGCAGTGACAGACTCTTTTCCTTCATTAGAAAAACATCTGCTACATACCAAGATTTGAATAACCATAGTTTTTCTGTCAGTCATTCTTTGAAGTAAAAATTATGTTCCATGAAAAGAGTGGACAGGTCAGCTTGCACCTAAATTTCAAAGGTATTTTTTCTTGGGGCAACTGTCTTAGTAAAGTATGAGGAGAAGTACTTTATGAGTCAGTACTTATCATTTTATCCTCTTGTTCTCAAGGGTGGAGACAATCACATTTATTGCAGCATCAAGGACCGTCTTTAGGGAAACTATATTTTTAAAAACTATAAATTTATGCTAGCAAGACTCGCATAACTACCAGCATAGTGTTCAGTTTGGTACCAGTGCCCTGATTCATGCTGAAGCACATGCAATTTTGCTCACTATTAATTTTGCCCTGAAAGGTCAACATATTAAAAAAAAAGACATAATATTTTACAATCATTAAGAAAATGATTTTGCCCCATGGATGCCCTGAAAAGGGATTAGGAGCCTCAGGGTTCAAAGGAACACATTTTGAGAACCATTGTCCTAATTGCTATGTGATATTATTTTTTGTGTTTTAAAATATGCACATTTTCACCCATGATTCTACTTATTGCTCTCTTAGCCATAAATCATGGGTAACTCCATGATTTTATTCAATTTTTACTCAAAATTTGTTAGAGCTTAATGAAATATTTTGTAATGTGAAAATATTTTATTTTAATATTTATCATAAATATGAGAAACTGAAGTTTTCTTCATAAAAATGTACTACAGCTTTTTGTCAAAGCTTAATGAAATTTTACTTTAAAAACATGACAAGGTTGTAAGGCACTTCAAATATTTAAATATATAGAGGACCAAAGTAAATGTGATACAGTATAAAAGAATTCATTAATATGTAGACAACAAGGCTATGTTTCTCTAGAGGCAAATATGTAGTTAATTCCTCTAACACAATTCAGCCTTTATTATTAGATACAGAACTGTTCAGTTATTAGTATGGTAATATTATAGTCTTGTTTCTTTATGTCTTCTTCATGTCTTTAATTACTATGGAATATAAATGTTGAAAATACTGTGTCAATTTTATATAGGTACTTTTTATATAAAAACTCATATAATACAAGGTCTGCCTAGAAGGTATCCAGCCATGTAACATGAAAAATAGAGACATTCACTGAAGAAGACATAAGATACAAGAAACACTGTGCAGAGGACAATGACGCCTCAGTCCCCATCAAAGTAGGCACCTTGGGACCTCACATACCACATTTTTTGGACCATAAGACACACCTACGTTTTAGAGGAGGAAAATAGGGAAAAAAAATTTTGAAGCAAAAATGTGGTAAAATATTTAATAACATAAATAACATTCAGACTACAATTCTGCTACATTCGGACTATAAGATGTGCCCCCATTTTCCTCCCAAATTTGGGGGGAAAGTGCATCTTATAGTCTGAAAAATACAGTAGTTCTCCCAGTCACCATAAACTACCCCATTGTATTTTCCTGAATCTCACTGATGGTCTGAAATCTCTTCCCTTTCAAAGGTGATTTTAGTTTTGGGAAAAGCCGGAAGTCACAGAGAGCGAAATCTGGGCTGAAGGGGGGCTGAGTCACCTGGGTGATAAGATGTTTCGCCAAAAACTCTACAGGAGATGTGATGCATGAGTGGGCATATTGTCATGATAATGCTGCCAATCACTGATTGCTCATAGCTGTGGCATTCTGAATCATTGGAATAGTTTCTGTGGAGGAATATTCAAGCTTATCACAAAATTTGATGCAGATTTGTTGCTCTACTCACTCATTTGGAATGTGACAGCCACACAGTACACATGCTCACTCAATGGCATCTACCACCCCCACTGACTAGTACAGTGGAATCATCATTGTTCATGCATGTGCGTACCAATCTGTTCTCCTTGGCTGCCAGGTTATCTCAATGTCCCGCAAACCATTCTCGTTATATTAACAATGGCTGAACTTTTTCCAGACAGATCTCATGCATCCACCTAAATAAAACTAATTGAAAATATTTCCTTTTGTAAGTTCTATACTTTTTGAGAGTTTCATATTGTATTCTTTGAAGATACAATTGGCTTTATTAAGCAATTCTTGCATCGAGCAGCATCCCATCCAACAAGTAGAAGGGCGCTCCCTTATCTTGTATTTTTAAACCAGAAACCTACCAGCCCAGATCCAAGCTACTGATGATCAAAGTCAACTCAAAATTCAATTGGCCTAATTGTTTCATTTAGTCATTTTTTCTTAAATTTTTTTTTCAGTTATAGTTTATATTTAATATTATTTTGTATTAGTGTACATATTCAGGTGCACATATTCAGTCATATTATAGTCAAGTTTTTGGCATATGTACTACTGTGATTGTTACAAATTATACTTCGTTATGTAGCTAATCTGATCCACTGTGTCTTGACTATTTGTTTTATATTTTCAGAGGGCAGTCCTGTGTGTCTTATTTGCAAGTTCACAGTATACCAATGACAGATCTTACCCCTGTAAGGAGTGGCCGAGTGCTCAGTCTTGTGCATGGCGTGCATGCCATTTTCCTGAAATACACATTGACCTTGAATCAGAATAGGCGCTCGATTTTGGAAGGCTTACCTGAATTTCTCCTCTCTGATGTTCAGTGTAGTCCGTGGTTACAGACTAGGGTACATCTGCAGAAACATCCTCAGAACTACATTTGTTTCCACCCTGTTCGCAAGCAACAGAACTCAGTTCAGGCTGACTGAAAAGACAGGTGGAGCGGCAGTGGTGGGAAGTTTGTTAAGTGGGCCTAGGGGTGTCTCACGGACCCCAGCTGGACTCAGAGTGGGACTGGAGCTGGGGGCTGCCACGCTGCCAGGACCCTCTCTGCACCCCCACTGCATCCTGCTCTCTAGCAGGATGGCTTTTCTCACTTCTTGAGTTCTAAAGGAGAATATGGCCACTCCAGACTCTCCAATGACTTCCCAATCCCCATCCCAGTTATACAGGGTCTCTCTTTCTCCCTCCCTCCCTCTCTGACAGTTTCTTGGGAGGGAAAAATATCCAATGAACCAGGTTTGTTTCTGTGTCCAGTTCTAGGCCGAAAAGCAGAGTCAAGACTCTGCCAATATCTATGTACCTTTTCATATCAGCTCTATGTTAATTTGGAAAATGATAACAGGATTGTGGTTGACTTGCAAATTAACTCACTAGCTATTTGGGTTCTCCCTGTGTAGTGAAGGTGGTAGCAGTCACTTCTTTTAATGTGGCAGAAAAGCCTTTGGCACAAACGTAATTCAAATCACACGAGCTATATGACCAGGATTGTTTCATGATTTAAACAAGTCAAACAAAAAGAAACTAAACTTGAAACAATTTTGTTAAATATTAGAACCATTTTACTGAGGAAAATATCAACTCAATCACTGAATTCAAACAACACTGGCAGAGTATCCCCTGTGTCCCCACAGCCCCATTTCCCACTCCTTTCTCACCTTCCTGTTACCCACCCTCTCTGCACAGGCCTCTGAGAAAGACTCTCGAGTGACGAGGTCATTGATGCGCCTATTACCGTGCCTCCCTGCATTTTCAAAGAGGGTGTGTGGGAAGGGCCACGGTAATCCAAAGGAGTAGCCCTCCAACAGCGAATTCCCCCGCTCTGTGATAGCGCAAGGCAGAGGCTGAACCAGTTTCGAGTCAGGAGGGCAGAAAAGTCCATCCTGAACTGTTCCTTCCAGTTTCCAAATGTCTTACAGAAGACCATGTAGGAGGGTTCCAATGGTAATATTATAAGCCCATGACATAAGATAATTCCTATATATTTAATCAGAAATTAGAAAGTATCTTTTCAAGGTGAAGATTGGGTTTGGCAGAGTCTCAAGTTAGGTTCTCCGTGTACAATGTATTGTGTACTGTCCGTATTCAAGTTGGTTAGCTACACATCCTCTCCCTCACACTCCTTCAACATGATATTTTAGTTTTAATTTTTAGCTGTATGTTTCACCCAGGTGGCATTGCTGGAAGATGATACTTATCTTCCAATTGTTTTGAAAATCTCATATGTATAATAAAGGAGCCTGTGAACCGGGGGTGAGCTCTGGTCTTCTTGAACTGTGAGAAATATAGAACTTTTCATCACGCTGACTTGCAATGAAACTCTTTTAGTCAAGTTTCTGAACATTACTGGAAGCATAATGCTGATTATATCGAAATGAACAGAAATAGCATATCATTCACATGCAAATATACAACTTAATTTCAAATGAGTTTTTCTAAGTAGTGGTATTTTTGATACATTCTAAAAATGTTTCTCTTTATAGAAAGGTCATGTCCTTTCAAAAAAGAAAGATACATTTTAATGAGAGAGTCACATAATTTGCAGAGCTCCTTTGGTGAGTATATAAATGGAATATTAGAAATATGTGCATGTCTACTTTCATATTTTACCCTTGAGAAAATTAAAACAATATGCAATTCCTGAACAATTAGTATTACCATCTGTTCCTACAGGCATATAGTCAAAACCTTGTGCTTTTGGCTTCCTGATTTTTAAAAACATTTTCTTCTAAACCCATAGTTCTTTTTGGAAGAAGTTTGAGCCTTCTGCGGTGCTACACTAGGAAGAAAAATTTTTATTTAAAATGTTTTCACAAGTGATCTGGATAAAGGAAAACCAGAACATGTGTATCAAGAAACACATATAATATTTGTTGATATTGAAAACTGTTAGTTGTAGTGATACTTTGTAATATTAAAACAAAATTTAAATAAAAATTGAGAAATTAGAAAAATAATCACACATAAAAATGACAGAATTTGGGGTACAGAAGTTAATCACTTCTTTGATGCCCATACCTCGTTCTCTGCAAGCCTGAAAGTCCCCATAGCTGTGAGAAGGCCTCTTACCTCCTATGTGGCATTGACCTTGTCCACACAGCTGATTGAATGGAAGTTGGCCACTTTCCAGGGCTGCCTGGGAGCAGGGCAGTAAGGCTTCTGTCGCCATCACCAGTCGTGTGCCCCCGGGGGGTGGTTGGGGCCCAGGAGCTCACACCTCTGTCTGCGATGTCACCAACCGCTTTGTGGTGCGTCTTGGCTGTGCTCTGTGTCCTGTCTGTGGATAAGCTTTGCGTTTACCTAACTCCAGTCTGTTTCTAAACTATGGCAATTTGAACCAACTATTGACATTTGTCAAAATGGTATCAGCTTTGTTCATCTTTTTTCGTTGTTTTGTTCAGGTTTTCTAAAAGCTATGCTTTTAAGAAGTACTGGGATCCAAAGTTTCTTAGTGGATTCTTTCAAAAGTTCAAGAAATAGATAATTCTGATGCCTTTAGAGCTGTACTAGAACAGAGAAAAAGAAAGTTCTTTTTTAAAAATAAAAACCAGCATATAAGTTTTGCCCAAAATATTTTGCACTGAGAAGAAAATTACAGGCTAGTCTCACGTGTGAATATCTATGCAAAAATCCTAAATAACAAGGCAAATAAAACCTAGCAATAAACTAAAAAAAGTACACAAAATCCAATGGAGTTTATTCTAAGACATTAAGAAAGGCTTATTATTAGGATATTTATTAACATAATTTACCATATTAATAGGTCAAAAGATATAAAGATGTAATCATGTTGATAAGTATAGAAGAAGCATTAGATAAAAATTCAACATCAATGCTTTTTTAATTTAAGATTTTATTTCTTTTTCGAGAAAGGGAGGGAGAAAGAAGGAGAGAAACATCAATGTGTGATTGCCTCCCACACCCCCCCACCCCCCCCCGACCAGGGACCTGGCCCTGAGCCCAGGCATGTGTCTTGACTGGGAATCGAGCTGGCAACCCTCTGGTTCTCAGGCCAGTGCACAGTCCACTGAGCCACATCAGCAAGGGCCATACCTGACTTTAAAAAAATCATAGTCAAATAGGAATAAACGAGTACTTCTTTAATATGATTAAAATTCATCTGTTAAACTAGAATGTAGGAATATACCTATGGCAAAACACTGGAAGCATTCTTATTAGAATCACAAATAAAGGGTTTTCAGGAACTACTGTAAAGGACACACGGACAAAACCAAGGAGGAGGGTGGAAGCAAGTGAGGGAGGTGGGCTTGGCTGGGGTGGGGGGAATTGGTGGGGGGAAAATGCAGACAACCATAATTGAACAACAATAAAATAATTTAAAAAATAAAGGAAGATGGGTATCAGAAAAAAAAAGAATCACAAATAAGAATAGGTTGTCACTATCTCTATTATTACTTGACACTAATATAAGGTTGTTAATAGTTTTCTTAAATAAGCAATAATCAGTTAGGAAATAGAATGGGCAAAGCAAATGTTGTGATAAAAATGTTTTCAAATATTTCTGCAGAGGGATTTAAAAGAGGACAAGTAAATAGAGAAGCATACCCTGCTCATGGGTGGGAGGGCCTCTTGTGCTTGTCACGTCTTCCCAAACCAGGGCTGTGTTCACTGGGGCACTTATGTAAAACTAGACCAAGATTTGGGGAAATTACGAAGCAATGGAGGGTAAGAGCTAAGAGATTGTCTATCTAGGGACTATCTAGGATCAAATCTTGACTCTTCCACTTCATATCTTTGGGAACTTGGTAAATTACCAAACTTTTCTATGCTTTATGTTTCAGTTGTAAAACACATAACAGTATCAGCACATAATAAGCATTCAGTAAATATTTGCTGTTGGCGTTATGAAGTCACCTTCATTAATACCGTAGGTTACTCATGCTGGAATAAATGGACTAATCAATGGAAAGAAATAGAGAATACAGAAATAAATGCAAGAATTAATAAGATTTCATGTATCAATAAAAGTAGAATTTCAAATCAGTGAAAAGGGTGAATTAATAAATAATGTTGGAACAACTGGTAAGTTGTTAAAAGATAGATTCCTGCATTACTTCCTAAATATAGTATAAAGCAGAAAAAATTTTAGAAGAAGCAAAATTTTAAATATAAGAAATAAAGTCATAGTAGTGATGAAGGAAAACATGCAAAAATTGTTTTTATAATCTTGGGAGTATGAAAGGCCTTTATGAATGGGCATAAAACCGGAATCCATAAAGAAAATGTTAGTAAATTTGCTTCTGTAAAGATTAAAACTTTATTGCCAAAAGAAAATCAACAATCAAAACTAAAATAATAGCAACACCAAAAAATTTCCTCTACCCATTAAAAAAATAAACTGACAAAAGCCAGGAAAAAGATTCACTAAGTTTCTGTGCCTGAAAAAAACACACAGAATTAATTTTTGCTCTAGGGGAGAAGGTGTAGAAAAAGAGATGTGAGCATAGAAAGATGGGGCTCGCTGCTGGGGCTGCTTCACTGCCTTTGCACCTCGCTTCGCGCTCAGTGGGGCGGCCTCCCTCCCCCCGCCCTTTTCTGCCTTTCCCTCTGCTCCCTCCCTTCTTCGCTCCCTCCCTCCCTGTGCCAGAAGTTAATTTTTGCTCATGTACTTCTGTGGAATTGTTTAGTCATGCTAAAACAGCACCTGACATATAGTAGACAGTCAATAAATGTCAGCCATAACAGAGATAACAATGATTTTTAAAATTAATTTATCTCTTGTGTTACTTTGTCTCCTACAGATGCCCATGTCCTCAGTGTCTCACCTCCTTTCCCAAATGACTTTGCCAGAGACTTTTCTTAAGCAATGCAAGTGCCATTCTAAGAAGAATTGCAGTGCCAGGGTTAACAGAAAAATGTGGAAGAGAATGATATATGTTATAAATTATGTATGTATGTACACACATACACACATTCACACAAACACAAATATGCCTAGAAATACAGCCACGCACATCTGTGTATTCCTCAAATTTTGCCCCGTCTATGTTTGCCTTTATGTCAATGATACATATAAAAACAGAAACACACCCATATGCCTACAAATATGTTTACATGTAGGTATACACGCAACTTTTATTCTATATACTTGTAAATCTGCGCATTTATAATGGTATGCATTTGCAGACGTATAGAAAACGCTGATGTGATAGAGCCAAATCTCTGCACACGGGTTCTCTAGGATTTGTGAAAGGGCTTCCAGCTTCTGTTTTATCTTTCTGTATTGGTTGGATTCTCCACATGTTTTATTATTTTGGCAAAAAACTGGACTTAAAAATGGAATAGAGTGTTTGGAAGGACTGTAAAAGGTGAAATAGAGACAGAAAGTATACCCAGGTTTTAAATTTTCAACAAAATATTTGAAGGGATTTTATCACGATCATATTCTAAATGATTGCAGGATGGTTTCTTGAATCTTGGGCTCGCTACTCAGTGGGGGAAGAAAGGCAGCAAAGAACCTACTGACTGAGAAGGGCCAGCGACTTTCTTTCCTCAGCGTCCTGAGCCCTGCGGTGGGGTCTGTGCCACATGGAGACACGTGCAGACAACTCCTCCATCCCGTGGGGGCCCGTTCTGGCTCGTAGTCACCTGACTCCTCCTCTGTTCTTGCTGTTTCTTACCATCATATTTGGAGGGGTGCAGAAATGGGAAGAGAAATTATATAGTGTCCAATATATTAATAATTCATTTATTAATTTCCTCACTGACTCCATTCATTCGTTCACTCACTCATTTTCTCTCTCTCACTCTCTCTTCCCCTCTCTCCCCACCCCAGCCCTGTGTGTGTGTGCATTTTTCCTAATTGTAAATTACTGTTAGATATTTTCATAGTAGAATCTCACAGAAGCAATGGGTACCCATTACAGGCTTGAACACTGGAGAGTAATATAATGCTTCATATATTCCATTTAGAGATTGCAAATCATGTTACTTTTTATCTTTTTTATTGAATTTATTGGGGTGACATTGATTAATAAAATTATATAGGCCTTGACTGGTGTGGCTCAGTTGGTTGGTCGATTCCCAGTCAGGGCACATGCCTGCCTGGTGGGTTCGTTTCTCTGTCGGAGTGCTTATGGGAGGCAGTCAATCAATGTTTCTCTCTCACATCAATGTTTCTCTCCTCTCTATCTCCCTCCCTATCTCTCTAAAGGTAAATAAACACAATCTTTTAAAAATATACAAAATAAAATTATATAAGTTTCAGGTGTACAATTCTATAATACACTTTTCTGTACACTGTATTGTGTGTTCACCACCTAAGTCAAGTCTCCTTCCATCACCATTTATCCCCCCTCAACCTTCTTCCCCCTCCCCTCACCCTCTTTCACTCTGTCCCTCTGGTAATCATCATACTGTTGTCTGTGTCTATGTGTTGGGATTTTTTTTGCTTAATCCCTTCAAATTTTTTATTTAGCCCCACACTCTCTCTCCTCTCCGACGGCTGTCAGTCTGTTCTCTATCTATGAATCTCTTTCTATTTTATTTGTAAGTTTATTTTGTTCATTAGAAGTTCCACACATGAGTGAAATTATATGGTACTTTTCTTTCTTTGACTTGTTTGTTTCACTTAGCATAATGTTCTCCGGTCCATCCATGCTGTTGCAAAGGATAAGATTACCTTCTTTTTTATGGCTGAGCAATATTCCATTGTGTAAATGTACCACCTAGCTTTTTTATCCACTCATCTACTTATGGTCACTTGGGCTGCTTCCAAATATTGGCTATTGTGAATACAATTGCAATGAATATAGGGGTGCATATATTATTTCGAATTAGTGTTTCAGGTTTCTTCAGATACATTTCCAGAAGCAGAATCACTGGGTCATAAGGCAGTTCTATTTTTAATTTTTTGAGATAACTCCATTTCGTTTTCCACAGTGGCTGTACCAGTCTGCATTCCCACCAACAGCACATGAAGGGTTCTCTTTTCCCCACATCCTCGCCAGCACTTGTTTGTTGATTTATTGATAATAGCATTCCGACAGGGGTGAGGTTATATCCCATTGTGGTTTAATTTGCATCTCTCTGGTGATTAGTGATGTTGAGCATCTTTCCATATGTCTGTTGGCCGCCTGTGTGTCCTCTTTGGAGAAGTGTCTATTCAGGTCCTTTGCCCATTTTTAATTAGATTGTTTGTTTTTTTTGGTGTTCAGCTTTATAAATTTTGAATCTTAATCCCTTATCAGATGTATCATTGATGAATATGTTCTTTCATTCAATAAGTTGTCTTTTGATTTTGTTGATGGCTTCCTTGGCTTTGCAAAAACTTTTTAGTTTGATATACTTCCATTTGTTTATTTTTCTTTTGCTTCCCTTGCCAGAGGAGATATATCAGGAAAAATTATTGCTATGAGAAATGCCTGAGACTTTACCAACTATGTTTTCTTCTAGGATTTTATGGTTTTTAGCCTTACATTTAAGTCTTTAATAAATTTTGAGTTTATTCTTGGGTATGGTATAAGAAGGTGATCTAGTTTCATTTCTTTTGCATGTATCTGTCCAATTTTCTCAACATCATTTATTGAATAGAATCTCTTTACCTCATTGTATGTTTTTGCCTCCTTTGTCAAATATTCATTTTACTTTTTAAAGGAAACATTAATTATAATTTACCAGGCTCAGTGATAGCATTCAACAGTATGCTGACAATATGGCTCAGAATACCATTTCTCTTGATTTAACTGTGCTCAGTTCTGCTCTCTGCTTATGAAAGGAAATTGAAGGGTCTAATTATATATGAAGAATAGATAAATGGCAAGAGAAAAGATTTGCCTTCCAAGAACCACAATAGAGAATTAGAAATGGAAGATGAGAAAATGGCAAGAATACCACATAATTATTTTCTGCATGTCCTTAGAAATTGAGGTTAAAGAGTGCACAAGCCAGAACTTCATGATGATGACAGAGATTACAAGAACTTATGTTTATTGTGGGAAGACCACATGCTCTGAAAATAAAAATATCAATGTGTTCCTTGTGTCCTGCATTGTGAAAGGAGTAAAAGAAAATAAAAATAAAGATCCAGACAATATAGTTTTCCTTAGAATAGCCCATTCTATTTAAGTGAACATTTGAGGTTAATATTGCAAACGCAGATACTGTCTGAATTAAAAGGTACATGTCAAATGGGGGAAAACAATATGAATTCCTTGAGGAAGATGCTGCTACTGCCTGGCACTACCATTTTAATAGGTTGTAACTATGGAGGTGACAATATGATACTAGATTCTAGAATACATTCCATGAAATAATACTATTGGGCATAAAATACATGCCAGACATAAGGCATAAAGTTGCTGATGAAACACTTATGGTCAAGATGGAGGTGTAGATATGCATGGCTTACCTCCTTTCACAACCACAGTAAAACCTACAACTAGACTACAGAACAAATATCACGTAGAATCATCGGAAAATTGAGCTGTATGGAAGTCTGTCATTAAAGAAGTCACATACATCCAGATGGGTAGGAGGGGCAGAAATGTGGAGATATGTAGAGAGGTGCAAAGATGTGGAGTAGGTGGTCCCACACACCCATGTGGTGGATGAAAATTGGGAGGGATACCTTGGGAACAAGAGATCCCAGCCCAACACCAGACCACATAGGCCAAGGTTGCAGTGTCAGGAAGATAAGTCCCCATAACTTCTGGCTGTAAACTCCAGTAGGGGTTGGGGCAGCAGAAGAAACTGTAGGATTCTCAGGAGTCTCCTCTTAAAGAGTCTGCCACAGACTTAGGATTTATACAGACTCACTCCTTCTGGGCTTCCACAACTGGGCAGCAGTTGGAAGAGCACTAGTGGCATACAGGGAGAAACTGAAGTGTTGGGCATCAGGGTGAATGCTTGGGAACAGCTTCCTCCCAGATAAAACTCTAGAGGCCAGGCAGCAGCATTGTCCCCTTTCTGAGACCTGCCCCATACAGACACACAGCAGCCACATCATATCTGAGATTCCATCAACCTGGTTCACATAGGTTGCCCTGCCCTGGTGATTACCTAAGGGTCTGACCCATCCAACTCACTGGTCCACTTTTCTACAATAGGCCACACTACTAAGACAGGGTGTCAAAGAAGCTCTACCTAATACATAGAAACAAACACAAGGAGGCTGCCAAAATGAGGAAACAAAGAAACATGGCCCAGATAAAAGAACAGATCAAAACTCCAGAAAAAGAATTAAACAAAATGGAGATACACAATCTATCAGATGCAGAGTTCAAAACATTGGTTATTAGGATGCTCAAGGAACTCATTGGGTACTTCAGCATAAAAAAAGATCCAGGCAGAAATGAAGGTTACACTAAGTGAAACAAGTGAAAATTTATAGGGAACCAACAGTGGAGTGGATGAAGCTGATAATCAAATCAATGATTTGGAACATAAGGTAGAAAAAGCATTCAATCAGAACAGCAAGAAGAAAAAAGAATCCAAAAAAACCAAGGATAGGGTAAAGAACCTCTGGGACAACTTCAAACATACCAATGTCCAAATCATAGAAGTGTCAGAAAAAGAAGATAAAGAGCAAGAAACTGGAAACTTATTTGAAAAAATAGTGAAAGAAAACTTTCCTAATTTGGTGAAGGAAGTAGACATAAAAGTCCAAAAAGCACAGAGAATCCCAAACAAGGTGGACACAAAGAGAACCATACCAAGACACATCATAATTAAAATGTCAAAATTTAAGATAAAAAGAGAATCTTAAAAGCAGCGAGAGAAAAGGAGACAGTTATCTGCAAAGGAGTTCCCATAAAACTATCAGCTGATTTCTCAAAAGAAACCTTGCAGGCAAGAAGGGGCTGGAAAGAAATATTCAAAGTCATGAAAAGCAAGGACCTACATCCAAGATTACTCTATGCAGCAAAGCTATCATTTAGAATGAAAGGGCAGATATAATGCTTCCCAGAAAAGGTCAAGTTAAAGGAGCTCATCATCACCCAGCCCTTATTATATGAAATGTTAAAGGGACTTATCTAGGAAAAAGAAGATCAAAACCATGAACAGTAAAATGACAACAAACTCACAACTATAAACAACTGAACCTAAACAAACAAAACCAAAACCAAAAATGAACTAAGCGAACAACTAGAACAGGAACAGATTCACAGAAATGGAGATCATATGGAGGGTTATCAGTGGGAAGTGGTGGGGAGGGAATGGGGGAAATGGTACAGAGAATAAGTAGCATAAATGGTAGGTGGAAAATAGACAGGGGGAGATTAAGAGTAGTATAGGAAATATAGAAGCTAAAGAACTTGTATACATGACCCATGGGCATGAACTAAGTGGGGTGGAGGATGCAGGTGGGAGGGGTGTGTAGGGTGGAGGGGAATAAAGGAGGGAAAATGTGACAACTGTAATAGCACAGTTGATAAAATATATTTCAAAAAAAAGGACAAATTGGTTAAGCACAGAATAGACAGGGGGATGTTAAGAACAGTACAGGAAATGGAATAGCCAAAGAACTTATATACATGACCCATGGACATGAACTAAGTGAGGGGATTGCCAGAGGGAATGGGGGGTATCAGGTGGAGGAGGGGAAAGGAGGAAAAATTGGGACAACTGTGATAACATAATCAATAAAATATATTTAAAAAATGTAGTGATGAAAAAGTCAACTTCAGGTGACTTCATCTCACATTGAAGGGTGAGCAGGGGTGGGTACTATTGGGCATACTGCATGTGGATAAGCTGATTAAGATGTAAGGAAAGGATGGGGGTGAAAAGTATTGGGAAGGAACACGCATACATTTAGGGGTACAGTTCAATGTTGGGTTCATGCATCTTCCTGAAATTTCTACTGGTTTTATGTGCAGCTGACATATCTCATAGTTTTTCACTTTATGTTATACTGTTCACTTGGGTGAAGTAAGTTCACTGGGATGGGCTGAGTGATTCAAGTTCAGCTTTACCAATGTAGTTTATCCTCTCCTCTTTAAGTTGTTAGAAACTGTGGCCATGAATTCCAAGTGAAGCATTTTTATGTAAAGTATTGGTAGCCATGTGAGAGGCTTCCGGGAATAATTAAATTATAATTGGAATTTTGAAAGCCTCGGTGAGAGCTTTCTGTGAAAAAAAGATGATCGTTTTCTTAAATACCATATTCTGAAAAAAGCTAATGAGACTATTTAAATTTTTCTTACAAAGTTTAGGGAGATGTGACAAGTTTCTGTGTGGAGGTGAGACAAATGTAATTTTAGATGACACAAGGCTCAGGTTACTAATGATAATTAGAATGTTTCGGGAGCATCTCTGATTCTTGAGGTTTGCTTCACGTACAGTAATCCTGTTTTCCCAATGTAAGTCCCTTGCAGCGTGGCCTTCAGACCCACCATGTTGGGAAAAATCAGGTTTTAGCTCTTGCTTCTTCAGTCAACATGTACTGTAGTTTCCCCACGCTTCTGAATCCATCTAGAGTCTAACAAGCCAGATTTAGCAAAACCGAGTTCACAGCAGGGCAGAAGTGGGCAGGGATGAAGGAGAAGGCAGGGAGAGAGTCAGAAAGAAAGTGAGTCTCCGTCATTTACTGCAGATTGCTTTGCACATGGTTGCAGCTGATGGGCTCGTTCACTGTCGAAAACTGGGACACTCATGGAGATATAGATTCCTGACTGAGATTTTTCTCGGAAGACAGGAAAGAATTCTAAGGAAATGGCTCCTGAAAAATTTGTGAGGAATTCCTATTGAGCAAGTAAAGGCTTGGAGCAGGGATCCTGGGTTCTCTTATCCTTTTCTGGAAAGTTACTTCTCATTCCAGTGTTAAGTGATCCAACCTTGGAGCTATAGGTCTTCTATTCTTTTTTCCTTTTTGTGACTGTTTGGAACTTGATGAAATATGATGTAGCAATGGAGGCAGCTGGCAACTGTTGGCTACAGTTGGGAATATGCATTAATCAGGTAAGACAGCAATTAGAGAAAAAAAATCACATGAATATTATTTCAGAATCCATTAAAATTCAGAATGCGTCAAGTTTGCCTAAGTGAACAATAGAAGCTATTTAGGGCAAAATAATATGTTCAAAGATTTAAAAAAATCAAAGACAGAGCTAGCAAACTTGAGAGAATGCTTGCTGAAACTGTGCCAAATACATTTTTGTGCAAAGAAACCCGGGCCACCTGGTGTCTGAGATGGTAACTGTGCAAGGCAAGGAAGTTGAGGGCAACAGCTATGGTATTTAAGCATTCCCAGGTTTTCCCAGACATAAGAGTGGTCAACGCAGGGCAAGCCCTCTCTCAAGGGAATTTTCTGTCTGATATTTCTATCAAAACATGATTTGCCCAAGTGATATCTTCAAGTGTTCGATTCTAAAATCAGAGTGTTATATTTAGCTTCATCTCAGATTTTGACATATTCTAAAATACATTTTGTTGATGTATGAGTTGCTTGTAAGATGAAATATACTTTAATATAGATTTTGACTATAATCAAGCCCCATTTAATCTAGAATGATTGAGAAGTATGATATTCAGTTAACTGGGTTTTTATAAAGGCACAGTAAGTATTGACCCGTTTTATTAAAGGCAATAAAGTGAATTTGCTACCAGTGCTGTATTTTGTTTAATAGGTGGGTTAAAGATGGCTTCATCTTTTTTTTGATAATTCATAAACATTTAGGGAACCAATTGTGCTACAGGTAATTTTTACTAATAATAATTTACAGCAGCAAATAAAATTCCTGGCCCTTGTGAGTTCCTGCATGATTCTATTCTATACAAATAGTGGTTCTTTGATATTGGTTATTCTTATTGCTTTCAATTACTCATAAAATACTTATTGAGCACATACTATATGTCAGGCACAGTGGCAGGTGTGGGTACACAAATATGAACAGAGAAGAATCACTGGCCTCAAGGAGCTTACAGCTTGGGAGGGAACACATCTAAAAAAAGAAATGAGTCGCTTGCAAGTTTTGGTGATTACAGCCATCCACAGCCTGGCAAGGAACAGAGCCAGCAAAGAGAGGCGGCCACTTAGTTTCCTTCCTCCCATGAAACTGCGGCTCTCATTCACAAAGTTTGACCGGTAAATTCAAGGCAAAGTTGTTTCATGCTAGGTTTACTTCTCTGGATTTCTGCCTTCACTAAGTTGACCTGAGTACTTTTTATTTGTTGCCAGATCATGATGTTTATATGATGTTTTAAATATATTATCCAATAATTTTAGCTGTTTTCAGTTAGAAAGTAGGTATGAGAATTTAGGCCACCATGTTGCTTTTAGGTTTTATTATATCTTTATTTTCTTACCTCTAGTTTTCCCCATTCTATTTTCTTGGAACTCTTGGCTTGAACCCATAATTCTCTTGACTTTTCACTTGCCTTTTTCTTCTCTTTGTCTATTGTTTACTATTCTTAGAGATCTCAAATTTATTGTATCTGTTGATTTGTTTTTCAACAAACATAATTATATCCATATTGGTTAGTTTTTATTTTATAAATGCAATATAGTCTTGGCTCTTTCTGGCCAAGGGGTGACAATAGGTTGTTTAATTTCGTTAAAGGCCAGGTTGTCATCTTTAGTAGGTTACTAGGTAGGTATGTGTGGCACAGTGAGCGATAAGGTCACCCATGCAGCTGTTTTGATGACGCACCCTCCATTAAGTATTCCGATAGCTGACCCTTCTTGCATCCTCTGCCCACATACCTGTCAAAGTGGAGTCTAGACATTTCTAGATCCTGCCTGGACAACTGCCTCCCTACTCTGCTACAGCTTCTCACAAGCCAGTTTGGGGCTGCTGCCTTCTCTGTACTGTTTCAGTCTCTCTGCTCTCTCTCTTTTAGAAATATTTAAATTCTGGCCCATTAATGATATCCTTTTCCTATTAAGACTCTTGTGAATTAATTCCTAATTTTTCTCTTCTTTCAGTGGAATTTGGCTAAGATAGAGCAGGAAATACATGTGTCCATTCTGCTCTCTGTACTATAACTTGAATAAAAAAAATCTTCTATTTTTAAAAAGAATTTATATTATTTTCCCCTCATCTTCTTCAGATCTTCCCTTTAATTGATAAAGGGTGTGTGGTGGTGGTTGAATGTATAGGGCCTAGGGGTGTCCAACCTTTTGGTATCTCTGGGCCACACTGGAAGAAGAAGAGTTGTCTTGGGCCACATTAAATACACAAACACTAATGAAAACTGATGAGCAAAAAAAAGGTTTTAAGGTTTACGATTTTGTGTTGGGCATCATTCATAGCCATCCTAGGCCACATGAGGCCCATGGGCCACGGGTCAGACATGCCTGGATAGGCCATAGGCTGAAGAATTGTAAGGGGAGCGTGCAGACTAGAGAGGAAAAGTTCTTCTGTGGAGATCGAAGGCTCTGAGAACAGTGGACCATGGCATGTCCGCGTCTGCCATCACTTGCTGCTCTGAGATTCCGCCATCTCTCCCGGAGTACTGTTTTAACCTCCCAGCTGATACAGGTAGTCTGGGCCCTCTCCAATCATTGCTTCACATTTTAAATAGTTCTCCTTTTAAATGCAAATCTGCTAACCTACTCTCCTTTCTTTTAAGACAAAGACACTACTCCTAGATATGCTCTTCAAGGCCCTATAGGGCCTGGCCTCTGCTTCCCTCTCCAGCCTCCCCTTGGCACAGTCTCCTCCTTGCTCTCTAACCCTTTAGGAGGTCTGGCAGCCAGGGGTAGGTTCCTCCTCTTGGTACTGGAGAGCAAGCAGTGAACCACCCGTGCAAGGCTATTACACGCCAGTACATAGAGACCGACAGAAACCAAACTGAGGCATGGACTCATGGAACACGTTGACTGACAGATCTCAGAGGTGCGGGGGGGTAGGGAGGCCTGGAAGAGATTAGCCAAAGAGCATATGTGCATATATGCATAGTCCATGGACAAAACCAACAGTGTGGTGAAGGCAGGGCTGGGGGCAGGGGCTGAGCGGAGGGGGTAAACGGGGGACATCGGGACATCTGTAATAGTTAACAATTAAAACAGAAAAAAAGAAAAGTGTCTTTTGCTAATCACACTCCTCTCCCCCACAGGGAGCTCACATGTGCGGTTTCCTTTTCCTGGAACACCAGTCTTTCCCATCTCGCTCGGGCTGCTCTTTATCCTTCAGATCTCAGCTCACAAATTAATTTCTCAGGGATATCTTCATCACAGGTTCTCGTTATATCAGGTACCATTCCTTTCTGTAGTTGCGATTTTACATTTATTTGTTTTATTGTCTTCTCTCACTAATTGTGTCTGCATGACAACAGGAACTTGGCCTGTTTTTCATTCCTATTATATCTCCAGGGCTGGACCTCATGGCCCCTGAACAAATATTTGCTGGCAGATGGAAGACTGAGTGAATGAACGACACTGCCGCGGTGTGTGCGTGTGCACCTACACAGTAAGTGACCCATGGTGCCTGTCAGGGTGCTGCCAACCCTGTGGAGCTCTCAAGCCATACTCCTTCCCCGTCCTCTGTCCCCGATGTACGGGGGTGGGCGCTGGGAGCCATGTCTGTGCTACGCGTTTCCATTTTATCTTTTTAAATCCTCATCCAAGGACATTTTTTCATTGTTTTTAGAGAGAGGAAGGGAGAGAGAGAAACATCTATGCAAGAGAGAAACATTGACTGGCTGCCTCCCACATGCACCTGGACTAGGGATCATCTGTGCCTGGCTCAAGGATTGAATCCACAACCTAAGCATGTGCCCTGACCAGGAATCAAATGTGCAATCCTTCTGTTATGGGACAACACTCCAACCAACTGAGCCACTCCAGCCAGGGCTGGACATGGTCACTTTGATCAGGATGAACACTTGACTCAAAGCTCGCCCAATCAGACTCTTCCTTAAGAATAAGAACTGAAGACAGACCCCGGGAATTTGGAACTGAGTCAGGTCGTTGACGGCAGGGCTCTAGGGGGAGCAAGCATGAGCTCTTGTGCCTACAGTCACTGGGTACCGTGATCACGGACCTTCCTAAGTCCTGCGTGTTCCTCACGTTCCCTGGACTCCATGAGGATTTCCAGTATTATACATTTTATTCCTAAGCTAGTTCAAATTGGATTTTATTACTTGCAACCTAAAACAGTATATGAAGGGTAACTGCCACTACGACATTCCCAGTTAGAAATTAGGGTCAAAACTGAGATGAGTGGCTGTAGTGATAGAGAGGGAGCAATGGATCTGAAGAAGGAGAACTGATATTGGTAGAATTTGGCTACAGCTGGGTACGATCCAATGTAGTTCTGTCTGAAGTGGGAATAGATGATTTTTAATATGCTCTGTGGGAGAGGAACTCAGGGGGCAGTGCATGTGCTTAAACATTTCATTGTTTCCAAATCTAATAGATTTAATCACATGAAAACTATTTCACTAGTTATTTACTTCCTTGGAGCACAGTGATTTGGCAAGGTTTTCTTTTCCTCTATTAAATGTATCTGAACATTTCTCCAGCTTATGACTCTTAAGGATGACTGATGCTGTGGCTCCTTCTAACACCGTACTTGTTCTAAAGTCATCCTTCTATAGACAAACATGGTTTCCACAGAACCCAAGTTTTCCACAGGAGACTTCCCTTTGTGTGGTACTCTGTAGAGGACCAGGGTCCCGGCCTTCACACCGGGTTGGAGTGGGGGTGCTGCAAGTCCCCTCCCAGGACCAGCCAGGGGTTTCTGCTCTGGTCCCTGGAGCTCCACCTAGAAATCTTCCACCCCAAATAGATGCATATTTGTCTCCCACCCTCCAGACCATTTGTCATGGGTGCTTCCAGAACAATGACTATTTTTGTTTTGATTTTTTTCATGTGTGTTAGCTGACAATATGCACTTAGTTGTCTTTATGACCAGAGCATGTGGTAAGCAGTGTGCGGGTTGTAAGCAGCAGTCCCTCTTAGAGGCTGCTTCCAGGGAGGGCTCTGTATGGGCCCTGGATGCCTCTCTCCCTCTTGTGCTTTTGGAAAGTATCCTTCAAGATGCAGCCTTCTCTGACCTCCCCAGGAGGCAACCTCTGGTAATTCCAACAATGTCCTGTATCGATTTACTTCTTTGTCTCTTCTGCATCACTGGAAGCTTCTTGAAACCTGAGACTCTGATCTTTCATCTTTGTCTGCCAGCAGCTGACACATCGCAAAGATTCAACATTTATGCTGACTTACTCTCAACTTATTCTTTCAATAGCTCAGCCATGGCTCCTGGAAGGCAGGCAGCTGGAGAAGGAAAGTGGAGCTACGGGTATAGGAAGTTTAAATTTTTAGATATCACATAGTTTGTAGATATATTCGTTAACATGGGAGTTATATGTGTATATATATATATTATGGACCCTCTTTCTGAAGCAAACTATATGTTAATTAACCTCAGTTAGGCATGACTCAAGTCTTTTCATTTCTTTCATCTCCATTTTTCTCAGAGGAATACTTGATTGGGCACAGGGAGGCTGAGATAATCATGGTTCCTGTGTCAGGCAAAACCTCGTGTTGTTCGTAGCTGGCAGGGACCCGAGTGTGCTCCTTTTGAGGGCTTTGGGAGAGGCAGGGAGAGCAGCTTCCTCTAACCCGTGCAAGAGGTGAGTGAAAGCAGAATGTGATTCTTCCTAGGAGCCAGTGTCAGGGTGTGGGATGCGGGGCGTGCAGCTGAGCCGATCCCGTTCCTTGCATGCTCAGGCCTTCCATGGCCCCCACTAGTCATCTCTGTAGCAAAGGCAGCTGCAGGGGCATCTGTCAACCGGGGGGCCTCTGTCTCAGGTGGTGGCTGCTCACAAGCTAATAGGTGATTATCTAGTCTGCCCCCTTGTGGGGCCCAGTCTTAATAGAATCTAATGAAGTCCTTGTAATTGAGTTTATTGGAACGAAACCTGCTCCCAGCGAGTTCAGGCCCATGACTCTTTCTGCAAAGGTTTATGGTCTCAGTTGATGTTTTGTTTAAGCAAAAAAACTGAAAAACAAAACCCCTGCAGTTGATACGAAAAGCTGCCCAGGCTAGCAATCACATTTTTAGTGAGGATGTTGATCTGCTTGACTCCCCAGCAGCCACCCATCAGGAGGTGATGCTAATGCCAGGAAGGCAGGATGGTCATAGGACAGAGCTGGGGGGGGAAGAGAACAGTCACTGGCAGCTTCCATAGCCAAGGCCTTGCAGGGTTTTCTCACTGAACCCTTACAACCCAATTTTGAACCCTTACAACCCTCACTAACCCAATTTTGCAGACAAGGAAAAGGCATTGAGAACGTATAGAGAGAAGAGACAATACACAATTGAATAAGGAATTTTGTCATTAGTCCAGGAATTATTTAAGGGTTTCTGAAATTTTGCAATAGCTGCCTCAGACTGAAGGTGAGTATTTGGGAGAGGAATTAGGCCAGGCCTTTGCCCATTCCTCCATTCCTGCATTCCCACGTTGAATTTCATTGACTATTGCTATGACTGTTAGATTAATGGTGCCACTGGGCTGTGGTCCTTCATGCATTGAATGTATTTCTAGACTAACTCAGCTCTCACAGTAAATTATTATAGCTCATTATGACAGGAGCAGAGAGAATCGCTCAATGTCAGAATTTAATTTCCCACCCAGGGCTAACTAAACACAGTTAACTCTCAATGGATCTTTTACCTGAAGTTCTACCCACCCTTTTAACAAAGTGAAGTGAGCAGATGCTTTGTTTTTGCTTTGATGGTTGCCACTTTAAAAAGAAGGAAGCTCGCTCTTCACCTCTCGGCTGCTGAGGAAGAATTGGAACTACCTGCTCTTTCCTAAATGGACGTGAACTTGCCTGGGCTCAGCCGGCTGTGGACATGCGCAGAGGTTTCTCCCCCTGGAGTGTTTCAATAGTGCACAGTGAATGCACGCAACTTTATGTGGCAATTTAAATAAAAATTAATGCTGAAGAAAATTCCTGTTCCTCATTCTCTTGATTTCCACAATAATAAAACAGACATATAAGGAAATAAAGAGAAGGCAAAATATTTAGCAGCGAGATTTCCACTCGACTGCCTAAAATATGAATTCGAAGAGACTCTTTGAGTCTCTCCTTTTCTCGTATGTATAATTGAATTTTCTTGAATTTACAAAGTTACCATGTTTAAATAAATTGAAATTCCTCTCGAAAGTCCTTTTCTTGCCAACTGTAACAAGCTTTTAATTACTTTTGCTCAGCCAGAAGCCTCAGCTCCGACACTGTAATGGAGACCACAGACCTTGTTCCCGAAGTGGAGAAGTGTCTGTGCAGCGATGCGGGCGAGCAGTCTGCCTGTGGTTATCTGGGCGCGTGCTGCAAGGCCAGGACCAATGGCGGCAGATGCTGGGAAGGGATGACCTTCAATGGAGAACTTTCAGTGCTTCTTTGCTGCTTGCTTTTTGAGGCATTGGACTGTTCAATAGCTTGGGGGACACTGCATCTCTCGTCCTTCCCGTGGTGTGCCCCCAATAGTTCAGTCTTGCTGTATAAATGGAAGCTGTAAGCCTTAGGTAAGTGACCGTATTAGCAATTCCAATGATGCCAGAGCTGTTGTCCCTGTGTCATTTCACTCTAACTCTGGTGGCGTGCCCTGGAGAAAGAGTCAGAACTAGTACTAGAGAATTCATCCCAATGAAAGTAGCTCTTCCCTTGCTGTTCCCTGTCACTCAGTTCTCCTGCCCCGCCCTTCTGGGTCTCTTCCTGCTCTCCACTGAAGCTGAGGCTGAGGCTGTGACTGAGGCTGCCTCAGCCACCAGCCTGCTGTGCTCAGGGATAATTCATAAAATGGCTTTCTAAGATGCTGCTGTCACATGCTCCATGTGTCCAGGACAACCTTCTCTAGAGGACTTCAGCAGGATGAAGGACTTGCATCTGAAGCCTGGTTCTCACAAGCAGCAGCACAGAATAAAAATCAAATTAACGTGTAGTGAACATTCACTATGTTACAGGCATTGGGTTTTCTTCTCATGTGAATCTTCACTATCACCCTTATGGGAAGTGCTATTTTTGTCATTTAACAGATGAGTGAAGTGAGGTTCAGAAAGGTTAAGTGATTTGCAAAGGGTCACAGAGCAAATAAATGGCAGAGCTGGCACCTGAGGCCAGGTGGTCTGACTCCGGCAACTGTTCTAGGAGCTGCCTCATTGGAAGAATGGAAACGCGGTCACATGGGTCCTACCTCTCTTGGCAGGAGCCTAGGTTTCCGGGCTGCCAGAACACAGTGCACGAGGATCTGTCCTCTCTGTGACATTATAGCACTCATAAGCACTCGTAACATATACCAAACCTGATTTGTATTTATTTGGCCACGGAAGTCCCTGGCAAGACAAGGACATATGCCACCAATTAAATTCCCAGGGCATTCTACCTGTTGACTTGCTTGCCCCTTGAGGGCCCATGTGTAGGCAGTGTTGTATTTTTTTTAACTTTTAAACATTTATTGATTTTAGAGAGAGAGAGGATGTGTGGGGGTGGGGGTGGAGAAGAGAGAGAAACTGATTCGTTGTTCCACTTATTTATGCATTCGTTGGCTGATTATTTTATGTGCCCTGACTGGGGCCGATGCTCTAACCAACTGAGCTACCTGGCCAGGACCATGTTGTTTCGTGTGCCTGAATTGCATATGTCCCAGCTGCCCTGGAGGGCGTGTGGGGCCTCTCTGGGATTCCTGGCCACAGGCCATGGGCTAGGGGGTTTGCTCTAGAATTGAGAATCAGGGACATGAGGACCCTAACTGAATATTTGACATTACTATTGCAATATTACTATTATAGTTTCAGTTGTGATAATGGTATTGAGGCCTTTTTTAGGAATCCTCTCTTTTACAGATTCACATAAAAACAACTTGGTGTTGCCCTGATTGGTGTGGCTCAGGGGGTTGGGCATCATCCTGTGAACTGAAAGGTCATTGGTTCAATTCCTGGTCAGGGTACATGCCTGTGTTGTGGGCCAGGTCCCTGGTTGGGGGTGTGTGAGAGGCAATTGATCAGTGCTTCTCTCCCTCTCTTTCTCCCTCCCTTCCTCTCTTTCTAAAAATAATTAAAATCTTAAAAAAATAATTTGGTGTTGGGAAGGATTTAAAATGGGGGAATGGATGAAGTAACATTCAGGCTCTGAATCAGCAAATGTTGAAGCTGGATGAAGCCTTTGTGGGAATATATTATACTGTTTTCTCCACTTGTATATGTACACAAAATTTTCCATAACCTTTTTTTTTAAATGATTGGATCTGATTGAAGAAGACGAAGCCAGAGTGGTAAGCAACATCCTTCAGAAGCTGTGGTAGGGGCAACTGCAGAAGGAAGAGCTCTTTTTCCCAAGAAAGACCCTTAGACACGCTGAGCTCTGTGACAAGTGAAGGGCCTTTTATTCAGGCAATTCATTAAAAACCAGCTCCTCAATGTGGCAAGGTCAGAAAAAACTATACAAAGCCTGAGATGTGTCCACGTTTACACATTTATTTGGGTTTTGAGAGACAACACAGATAAAATACATTGATCATACACAAGTTTATATTTGGTAAGAAGAACAGGTTGCCACGTGTTTATATTTTTCATTTTTTTCTGTCTTTAGTAATGGAATAATGTTGGGGAGGTGGCGATGTCTTTCAGAAACACCGACTGGGAACAGTATTTTGGCACACGGAACTGATAAATGCGCGGCGTTTGCGCTTAGCGTTGGCGAACAGGAGAGCACGTGCAGGCTCGTCCCCGCGGCTGGGGTCCTCGGCGCCCTGCCCTGCGCTGTGTTTACACCTGTGCTTCCCTGGCCAGTATTCTGAGGATTAGTGCCAACTCCAAACCCCGGTAGGGACTATACCTGCAATTTTGGCAGTCTGTGACATTCCATCACTGGTTTCTTCAGTTCTCAGAGACGAAGTAGCGATCACTTTGCGTTTTGTGAAATCACACAATTCTCGAAGGAGATTAGTCAGTGGGGAGCTTAGCCAAGGGCATGTTCTGTATTAGCGCTGGTGCAGAGGGCACACAGTTTAGCAGAGGGAGGGAGAGAGAGTACAGCAACAGATGCGAATGTAGTTCTCAGAATATCAGTACAGCTACCACGCGGAAAAGGACATCGATAATATATTGCACAAGCTTTTATGGCAACGCATGTTGATTTGCAACACTGTACAGTTCAGATCTGAAGCACACAACCATGATCTGAGGTGACAAGACAATACTATCAGTACAATAAAGGCAACACTGTCACACACACAACTGATTTCCCTTTCTTTCCTCACAGCCTCGTGACTGTACATGGAGTCAATTCCATTTACATGTTTCAGATTAAGACATACCACACCTTTTTTCAAGTATTTTAAAGTAATAAACACAATATTGCTGTATAAATGAAAACGGTCATGTCAATTCTGATTAAAGCTACAACCAAACTTCTCTAAAATTTGTAAAGGATGGTCCCACATGAAAGCCTTTAGCATTGGGAATTTTGGCTAACGTTCAAAATAGTCTCCCTCCCTCCTGAGTGGATTATAGATCTACTTTAAAGAATGTTTATTAAACTTCTGGGACCTATTAGGGTTTTATTTACCACCTTGCCTGGCTATGGTTGGTAGGGATTTCACTGCATGTGGTTGAGCAAGGCTCCCAGCAAACTTGGTGAAGGACTTGGAAGGAGCAAGGGGTGGGGAAAACAATCTTGGTAAAAAATTTCTCTGGTCCATACAGAAAGGGGAGATGTTTCTATATTTGTGTCCGCAGTCCCTTCCACCAGTACTCAGCATCTGAGAGTCAGCAGCCACGTAAATATCTGTGGGAGCTCTTGTTAGCTCGTGTCTCTCCATCAGGTTTGCAGGGGCAGAGGATGCTTTAAAAATAGGATTTTGAACTATAAGGATCTTATTATCTCTGCATAAGCTGGTCACTTTGGATCGTAATGGAAGATAGAGAAAAGAAGGTCTTAAGAAACTGTCTCAAAATCCTGGTGAGGAGTGCTTTTCGTGAGAAAAAATAACCAGCCATGGAGTAGAAATTAATTGTTTGGGATCCCAATAATGGGGAGCCTACCAGGGGAGTTGGGAAGAATGGGAGGAAACGGGACTAAGCAATTACGCAGGTGGTAAGAGACTCCTTCCCAGACAGTGGCAGTGTGATACCATTATTCTCACACAGAGATCTCTCCCAAGGCTGACTTTAATGATCAGGTCTCACCACATTCTGGAGTGTGCTTCATTCCTCTTTGCTTGGGCTGATTTTATTTTATTTTTATTTTCTCTAATTAATCCAAATGACCTAATAAAAGAATACTCTTTGGGAAGATGCCTCAAGAACCAGCATCAAACTTCTGTTCAAAACAGGCTGAACTGGAAAGTAGAATAGAGACAATTACCCTAACTTGGTCTAAGGTGAAGCTTGGCTCGTCATGCTTACTGAGCGGGTCTGCAAAGGGTCAACTGGTGGAAAACATTTTCAGATGGGAAGGGTATCTTCCTGTGGGTCTGATTAATTGTATTAAGGAGCTTGAGCTATTCTTTTGTGTTTGTTCTCTAATACTGACTTTAGAGATGTCATAAGCCATAACATGAATAGAAAGAAGGCATCATACCTTTTGGCGAATTTTGTGGGCCTATGTTTCAAAATAACTTCGTTAAGTGTTTTATTGTGCCTCCATTAAAAGAAAAAGGAAAAAAAAAAACCAAACAAACAAACCTGGCTTAGTTTTTATATCTGCCCCTGCAGTTTGTATAACCCATATAAAATAAAAATCTATATGTTACAAAATAGGATTTCTTTTTAATATATATATTTTCCTTTTGTAAAATTATATGTATTTAAATACATTTGAAATGTTGCTATAGGTAAATTAGAAATTTTTTTCTAATACTATGAAAAAGGCAAGAATTTTTATTGTCAACATACATTTTATATTTACTTTGTCCTCTTCACTGCACCCCAAAGAACCTAATGATTCAGGGGCAATTTGGCTCTATCAATCCTACTACTCTGAAGTGAAAATAAAATTTGATTTGCACACTATATTAAAAGTAAGGGAATTATTTATAACAATTTTAAGCTTTTCCTTACCGATTAAACACAGCCTTTGTCACTAATTGCTAGAGAGGTATTCTAAACTTCAGAAAGGATTTTTAAAAGGAGCAATGTTTTTTTGTTTTTTGTTTTTGATTTTTAAACGGCACACTACTCTGACACCACAATATAGAAATAGATTTACTTTGGAACAAACTACAAATACATTCACACAGGTTGTGACAACTTAATTGTCTACCTAGAGAATTGAAACAGCTTAGTGAGCTAGTTTATTATAAATCTTGTCCAAGGCGTTCTATTTCTTCAATCAGGAAGTCAATGTCTTGGTGAGTTGCTGCGGGATTAGAAATGACCATGCGAAAGAAATTGACCTTGTCTCCCAAGGGCTGGTAGCTGACCATTGTGGTCCCATACTCCATCATTCTGGCTTTAATCACTGGAGCCACCTGTGGGAGAGACCAGAACAATACGGTGACTGTTTCTCTTGGGGACTCTCCCCTTGCTCAAAGAACCCACCAGGAAGTAGCATTTTTAGTTTTTAACTAAACTATTAGAATCATATTTGTTTTTCCTTAAAAAATAGCTTCTGAGTTTTCTTGGGATTAGAGGACTGGAGTAGTTCAATATATCCAAGATCTTAAAGGTGGTAAGAGGAATTATAAATGGTAGGGTATCAAGTGTCTGCCACCTTTTTCTTGACTTTCTGGTTGGTGTTTTGGGAGAATGAGGAGAATCTGGTGTTGGTCCAAGGCTAATAGTTTAGCAGTACGACATTTGGGGCAGGGTATGTTTTTCCCCTCAGTAAATGTAGAAACATTGAAGATAAAGCCTTGTTCAGAGAATGGTTACCAAGAGGAAAGTCTCAATACCAAGTGACATATGAAAATGAGCAGACTTTTGAGACCTTAAAGCAATTTTTTTCCTTGAGACCCTAAAACTTTCTAGTTCCTTTTTATTCTTCTTTTGCATTATCTCAGTTTACAAGGTATTTTGCAATATGTTCCTTAATAATGATGAAGAATCAGCTGAGGCGAAAAGCCGAACCCATGAGGACTTAACATTCCAGAAATGGCTCGCAGACGAGCTTTTACCACGTGCGTGCCAGGCCGATGACCCGCAGTCCTCTACAGCGTATGAAGTTAAAGTCAAACTCTTTGAATGGATCACGTATATTTTTATCCCTTCACACTTGTTCTCTTTGCTTAGAATCACTTTTATTTTAGGTTCATGTTCAACATGCATTTCAAGACGCCACCACAGTCCTTCAAGTGCTATGAATCCTTTCTTAGTTCCTTCAGTCCACTAGCATCTTCTCTCTTTTAAGTTGTAAATACATGATCCTAACTCACAGTTTATGGTTATATTCTAATTGCTGATTGTTCACTTACTTATGAGAAAATGTATTTTTTCTCTGTACTTGAACCTCAAGCTCCTGGAGGGCAGGCATAGTGTCTGTCACTTCTTTTGTTTCTTTTGTTCCCTGGTGTTTCTGGGTGCCTATTGAGGGGTCCCTGAGTCCTTATTGATATAAAGGCATAAGTTTAAATTATGTCTAACTGTGCTATGATCTGTCCAGTGATATTTTATCACTGGAGTCTGTAAATATAACATTTGATCTTTTAAGTTCATTGATGCAATTATGTAACCGGGAGTGGTAGACGTTAGGAAACCTTTGGACTCATTTTGGATACACAGTCAACAGTTCAGTTCAGAATGGGGACCATGCCTTGTAACACAGTTGAGTCCATCTGAAATGAAGGATAGTGAGATTCAAATGGAATGTGTCATGAACATAGCACTTTTCAACACTGACATGTAAATAATCGTTGGTTTACAGTGAGGTTTTCGTCTTCGAAGTACTCAGCGCACAAAATCAATGTAGTTCCCATCAGGCCAGTGATTTGTTAGAAACTAGGGGCTTGTTTCTAAAAACAAAAATAATTTCCCTCTCATCTTCTAAGTTCTTCTAGCTGGATTAATAATAAAACTTAATGAACACAGGACGTTTTGGAGAAAACGTCCAAATTTATTTTATAGGTGCACATTAGGGGGTGCCATAAAAATGAGACCCAGTCACAGATTGGGCAATTAGGTGCTTATGTGCCATCTTGAGCTAAGGAGAAGAGGAGGTGGGCTGTAGTTTGGGACTTCAAAGGGCAGGGAGACAGTTCACATGGAGATGGAAAAGTGAAAGGTTGGTAAATAAATGTTTGCTGGGCCGTCTTTAACAATAGGACACGGAGAAGACTTTGATCAAAGTGACCTTGCTGGGTTCCTCCCCATCTATCACACTTAGTTTATATTAAACTATAGTTATCTGTGGTGATATCTCCCTTCCTGGAGCAGGTTCTCTATCTAAATTCCTTTAGGCAGATAAAGGGGGATGGTCAAAGGTTCATTCTGAACCTTTTTATTTTAATGATCAGCTTAAAATAACTAATGTCCAAAAAGGCATATTTTTGGGTGCCAAACTCTGCTATCTTTCATTACCAAAGACAAAGCAATTCCAAATCCATGTATCTGTAGGAACTTAAGGGAAAAAAATCATATAACTATTCCTTAGTTTTATCTGTGCAACAAATTATGCTTGCTCTTTAGGAATGATAAGACAATGACTATGCTTTAGTCAGTAAATTAAACCTGGATTTAGTTTTCATGGGCAATACAAGAAAAACATACTGGAATGTGTGCAGATGATGTTTTGTTGAGTTGTACACTTGAAACCTGTATAGTTTTGTGAATCAATGTTATGCCAATAAATTCAATGAAAAAAAGAAAAGAAAAACATATATGGATGGTGCTAATTATTAACAACCTCTAACTTTTTTATTATTTTTAATTATTAAGCACCCCTAACTTTTCATATAAATGCAAATCAAAGGTCAAAAGTATGGGAGACCGTTCTGCGTGGTGTGGGCCCAGCTCCCGCTCGGACAGTGGTGATCAACACAGGCCCACGCCCACGGACAGGTTCTCCCGTGGGGAATCAGGCCTGCATTGTACCTAGGCTGCTTTGATACTTGCTTTTTGCTAAAACTCCCTCACCCTGGATTGAGGCAGCAAATGTTTACTGCATATCTTTAAAGTAACTTCCTAAAGTCTGTGCTAAACCTCTCAAGTATGGAGTGTAACCGGTTCAACCACTTTCCCCCTGGATCTGTAACATCCTTCTCTTTGAAGTAATTAGCAACATCCTTTCCTTTGTTATCGATAAAAGGTAATCACCTACAGCAAACCTGTGCATAGTAAAGGAGGACCATCCTCCATGTAATGTGCCCAGAAAAGTAATAAAAGCCTGTCAAGGCAAGGGTCGGCGCGCTCTCCCCTTGAGAGAGTGGCCATGCCTTCCTTTTTCCTCCACAGGACTCGGTAGTCCATGTGAATTTATCTCGTGTCTCAGCCATGACGTCGCGGACACTGCAGGCCGGTGTCTGCATCACAAAAGATTAATGGTAACAGCCATTCTCCCAAACAGACTTTGGCATAAAGTAAGACCGACACCCTCCAGTTTCTGAAGTTAGCAGGGTTGGCAGAAATCACAGCTGTCTAAGTGCATATGACTTTCGATTATTTCCAGAAAATGATGAAGAACTAAAATTAGCAGGAACATGGAACATCTACTTCATTACATAATCGCTAATTGCGAGTTAAAAAGGAAAATAAAATTCTGACTATTCAAATGAATATATAGAGTTTTCACTTATTTCTAGAATTTCTTTGAGGGGCATGTGACATTCTTGGGTTTTCTGGACAAAGAAAGCCATTTAAGAAAGAGATGAATGGATCAAAAAAACTGTGGTACATTTACACAATGGAATACTACACAGCAGAGAGGAAGAAGGAATTCCTACCTTTTGCGACAGCATGGGGAGAGCATTATGCTAAGTGAGATAAGCTAGGCAGTGAAAGACAAATACCATATGATCTCACCTTTAACTGGAACCTAATCAATAAAACAAACAAGCAAGCAAAATAGAACCAAAGACATGAAGCTGGGAGCAGGCTGACAGTTACCAGAGGGGAGAGGGAGGGGATGATGGCGGGAAAGGGAAGGGTTTGCAGGAACGACTATGAGGGACACATGGATGAAAACAATGGGGCGGGAACAAGGGAGGGAGGTGGGGAGGGCTGGGGTGGTGGGGAGGGGTGGGAGGAAAAGGCAGAAAACTGTCCTGGAACAACAATAAAATTCAGAAGTATTTAATTTATAAAAAAGAAAGAAAGAAAGAGAGGGGCTGCGTGTTGAAGAATTCACTAAGGGCCTAATCGGCCAGAGCTCTTTGGAGCTGCCTTAGAAGTTTCAGTATCACTTTCTCCCTGGGCCATTAACTTTTTCAGTCCTTTAGAAAACAGCACCCAGGGGACTCCTTCAGAATTTGAATCCACATTTTTCTTCTTCCAAAGAAAGCTCAGATTAAGACATCATGAAATATTCTCACAAACTATCACAGAAATGTATTTCTCACTGTGTATTACAAAACCTTTTTGTTTTGAAATCTTGGAAGCATGACTAAAAATTTGAAAAATGAAATAGCAGAATAACTATAATAAGACATTCTATAATGTTAAAATCTCACAAATTAAATTCCCCATTACATTTAATAACACAGAGTCACATCAAATATGAGGCCAAAATACTTCTTTACAAATTTACTTTTAAATCCATAATTGAAAACTTTGAAAGTCCACCAATCAGCATAAGACTATAAAAGCTAATGGAAGATATGCAGATAATGATCAAATATAATGAAAACTAAAATAAAGAAGATGAGGATGAAGAGAACAGGAAACACAAGAGGTGATCGATACAGGGCCTTTGGATCCTTATCTGAGCACTGCCTGCATGTGGAGCCTGCCTGCTGTCCCTTGCCTTTGTCTGAGGCATGCGGTCACATCCCCAGGGCACCCCAGGCCCTCGTGTCCATGCTGACTCGCTGACAATGTGCCACTTGCACAGTCACAGTCAAGACTGGGCAGAAGGAAGTGCACCAACCAGATTCTCCGCTTTACCTCCCTTGTGAAGCTGTCACTACGCCCGTTTTAGTCACAGCCAGCTGTTACCTAGGCATCTATGCCCAAGCCAGCCTGGGGACGGAGAGAAGACCTCTGATTCTCTAGTAGGTTTCCTAAGAGTTGTTTCCCTTCCCTATTCTGGAAGTTGCAAGTAGCACTTCAGCACAACATTTTTGAGTGCTTACTGAATACGAAGCCAAGTAATTCTCTTATTTGCCACACACCACACAGAAGACTTCGCATTTCTCCCCACTTTGGGTCTATACCAGCACTGACTGAGAGAACTTCATGTAATGATGGAGGTGTTCTCTATCTGAAATACTCGAGATAATAGCCACTAGTCACAAACTAAGCACTTGGTGTGTGGCTAGTGTGACTGCAGAAGTGCATTTCTGGTGAACTTAATTGTAATTGATTTAAATTCAAATAGTTACATGTGGCTATTACTACCATATGGGACAGGGCAGATGATTTATTTCACTTCAGCTCCTTTCCTTCTGGGATTGTGTGTGTGTGAAGATTTTACCAGTCTCTGGACGTTATAACTTAAGGGCTTCATTCTTAATAAAAATCTTTTTCTGGAACTCTGAAGAATCATTGACATAAATAAACAAAACTTAACCTTGATATTTTATGTGGTTCTGTTTTGATTTCTAATTCTGAATTGTTGAATTCTCTCTATTACAGTCAGGAAAATGAAGTCGCAGGAGATGAAAAAATTAAGAGAATTAATTTTGCAATCTCCAGAGACTTTCAAGTTGGATTTGCCAACAGTATGAAAACGATTTACTAATATTCTAACGGTTGTCCCCAAGAAATACTCTCCATCCCCACCACAGTTTGCGTGGCTTACTAAAATCTAAGAGGTATTTGAAGAGAGCTCTGTTTACCTGGGAGAACTCCGAGTCGACTTTTGCTCAGAATGATGACAAACCCTTCCCGTTTTGTACATCCCTCCCTCAGCCCAGCAACAATTCCAATTAACAAGCAGAATCAGCCAACTACTCATGCGTTCTCTGTCTTGTCAGAGAATTAAAGAAGTGAAAGTCAATAAAAATGGAAATATCTAATTTCTGACTAGCTTGTTAAATAAAATCAGTTATTGTTAAGATAATATATTTATGGAGAAGCCACTGTAAAACTTCCAGGGAAAAAAATTCTTTCCTCTCAGATAGTAGGTCCCCACCTTTTTTTTTTTTTTTTGGCCCCAGCCTATCATTTTCTCCAGTGTGACCCCCCCCACTGACTCCCTATGCCCTTAGGCTTGATTTCCTGGTTTGAACCAACTTCTCTGAAACTGCAAACATAACCGCAACCCCTTCCACTCCAGACACAGGCTCCCATTGGTCACTGGCTCTCCGCCTGGGTTTTACCGAGAGAACTTTCAGACCTTTCCTCAAGCCCATTCAAAACAAATTGCAAGAAAATCTTGATGTAAGACCTGGTCACCAGTATTTTTAATAAAGCTTTGCAACGATTCTGACTTGTAGCCAGAGATGTGAACCAATGCTCTAACTAGGAGGTTTAATTTAAGGACCTCGACTATGCGTAAGTTTTATCCTGTCTAGGTCCTGTGGGCAGATGTTAACATTTGTAAGCTTTTCTGAGGTTTTAAACCTCACAAAAATTCTCTTCTTCATTTGACATGGAAGATCAGTGAGGCAGCCCTGGCTCCTTAGCAGCGGGCGAGAGGGCCTTCCCTGCTCTGGGGAGTGACTGCAGGAAGTCTGCTCCTTTGTGCAAAACGGAAAACCAGTCAACCAAGCAACCAGCCAAGCAACCAGCCAAACAGTCAATAGCCAACCCTTTTAGAGCCAAATACACATGATCATCCCTAGTTTCTCATTCCTCCAACACTTGGAAGATGGGCCCATGCATTTACCTCCCTTCGAGGCTCTCTTTGGCATACATAATAGACCAAATTTCACTTGTGTATAGTGATGGGAGCAGGAGAGGATAAAAGAAAGGGGATCTTACTGGCCACAGTAGAATTTACAGCATAAGCTCTCAGGCTCTGGGGTCAGACTTGGGTGCGATTTTGGGAAAGTGACTTTTGATCCCTGTGCTTCAGGCTTCCCAACAGTGGAACAGTGCTTTCCAAGGTAGGTGGCTGTGAGAGTTCAGTGATGCAATGCTTGATCAAAGTTGAGCCAAGGACACACCACACACTGAACAGCAGTGATTATAATCACTGCTCCCTGCTCTGTTACCTTCTGCGAGTCACCACAGCTCTAAAGACCCCATAGAACAGCCTTGACCTTGGCATTTCAAGAGGATCAGCAGCAGCTTTATTTTCTAATTATTTCTGGTACCTGAAGTCTCTTCCATGCTTGTAACCGAGCACCAGTTTCACTTGGCAGGTCAGTCAATGCCAGCAAGAGTTCTGGCTGTGTGGTGAATGCCAATACATGTTATCACCTAATTGCTTATTGCAAAATGCCATAAACTCACTCTCAGAAAACAGAAGCAAGTACAGTTGTTAAAAGTCTAGATATATCAGCTTTGTATGTCCTGGCTCTCCAGGAGCCCACAGAGGGGAGTCAGTCATGCACCAAGATTAAGGATGCATTTCTCCTAAAGACCTGTGGCTGAGTCATAAACATGATACACATGTGAAAGGCCCAGTGTACCCACTGATGTCCGTAAGAGAGGAGCTTGTATCACTTACCTTAGCGAGGCGATTCATTCTCTCTTCTTTGTCTTCCAGAACACGCAAACTGGGAGGGACGTACCAGAAGCAGACGTTTGTATGCTGAGGCTACAAAGAGGAAAGTAAGATTCATCCTCAGTCTAAAATGGCACTTTTGAAAATTCCCAGGACATTTCTAATCTGTTTATTCTGCAGCTTCCAAATACAATTCCTACTTTTTAATCTGTAATCACCTTTGAAGTGGCTGACTTTCACAACATCACACAGCGTTATTTTCTGTGAGTCTGACTTTTACTCCAGCTCAGAAGAGCTGCTGCGTCACCCCCGCTTCTCCTTCGCCGTGGTCTACTTACCTGGATGGTACATTATTGATGTAAAAAACAGCAGGGATAAGAATGGCAACTGACTAAACATTTTGGGATGGTAGAAATCAGAAGACATACCTTTCCATCATACACCATTTCATATCCTTCTCGGTTTTTTATGATATTGTATAAATACTCTGCCAGCTCCAAACACTTGTCAATATGTGCTTCAAACCCAGTAGTTCCCTAGGGAAGAGAAGAAGAAAGAGTGTCGGGCAGGCTGAGAAGCGGGGCAAGTGATCCCTCGAGACAGATGGCCTTTCTGCCACTTCTGTCTCGGCTCTGCTCCAGCACTTCCCTAACATAAGACAGTGTTTCTAGAAGCTTCTCTGTCAATTATTTCTCTTTTAATGCTCTCCCCCTCAGGTGTTTTTGTTCCCTTTCATGTCTGTCATTACTGCTCTCCACAGAGACTCCTTTTCTTCTCAAAGCCTCCACTCCCCAGGCAATTATTTTGATTACTCAAGGGGAAAATTTGCCTCAGCCATTTATAGGGGTAATTATGGAAGTCATTAATGACAGGAGGGCTGGGCTATTCTCTTCCTGAGGATAAGAAGCATCAGCAGGGACCAACCCCCCACCCTGCTGCAGGAGGCCTGCTTAGCCCCTTGCCCATCATGTAAATCTGTCATTTCCAGACCCCACTTTTGTTCACCAAATATACCCCCATCATAGAACAAACAGGGTAGGTCTCAGTGAATATTTGTTGAGCACATGAATGAATGAATCTTAAGGGGCACATAGATGCTTTGTTAGCCTGTCACTCTGCAAAGCTCATCGGGTTTCTCCTCTGGGGATAAATGACTGCTGTGTGTGTAATGGGCGAACATTATCTCAGAGGTCTCTCAGCTTCCGGCTCTGGAAGCCCAGGGTCTGGACTTACGAAAAACAACACAATAGCTTTGGACTGGAACTGTTTAACTGATGTCAGACCACACTAGCAAATTCTCAAAATGTCTTTCCTTCAGTAAATTTGTGGCATGCTAATGGAAAGCTTAGAAAAACAGCTGAGGCTCATTCCAGGACGTCTCAGACCTGGCCTACCAGTGACTAATTCAACATGGAAACTAGAGCGAGCGATTGTAATGGAGACAGATGAGTCCACTTTCTGGATTACACATAGCCTGGTCATCCCAGCAAAAAGAGGGATCCAGCACAGTCAGAGATGTTCAATATCTGATGCATATTTAAGAACAAGCTGCATTATAAAAATCTCATGGGTTTAGAAATCTCTTTCTTTGGAAGTTGCTGCCCTAGTTGATTGCTTCAAGGAGGCTGACTGGTTCCTGATGAGCCCAAGGAAGGACCGGGCCGACGCCCGAGTGCTCGTGCTGGCACCTATGCCATGCGCTCCACAAAGCCGTGGGTGTCAAAGAAATTAGGATTGGTTTGGACTGACCGGAAGTTTGGGTCCTCTTGGGATGGACCCTAGGTAGGAGGGAGAGAGGTTAATTGTTCTACAAACTGGATCCTTTGGACCAGGCTAGAGCTGAATTTAAACTTGCACATAGCTGATCTAGGATAAGGCCAGGACCAGTATGACTCTGACCCTGTCCAGCATATGACCTTGGCTCATCTCTCTGGTCATGCGGGAATAACGGTGCCTGCGTGATTTCCCACACAGAGACACAGAAAGGTACAATGAATGCTCAGAAAATGAGTTTGATTGTATTGCAAAGGGAGTGGGATTACCACACACCAGAGTGGGCGTCCTCTGGCCTTTGCCTGCACTGCTAGTCCAGGACTTCACGGTGCAGATGAGCAGGAGGAGTCGATGGCTAAACAGGTATAAGGGAAGTGACAGAGGGAACTCTAGGGAGCCCTAAGATGCCTGGGGCCCCTCCTTTCATGGTGATATTATGGAAATAAGATCTATATTTTATTTTCAAGGTTTTGAACCCTTATTTAGGACATTGTCTAAAAATCACTCATTTGTCAAACTCTTGTTGAGTAGCTATCATGTGCACACAGCTCATATTGTGAGAATGACTAAGGCACATAAAACTTTGTCAGGCATCACATAATCGTGACCTGAGTCACTGAAGGATGCTAGGGACTCAGATGGGTATTCCTAAATGAAAGGCTGAATCCCAGCAACAGGGTTATGCTGAGGGTGCTTCAGGGAAAGGTGATTTGATTTTCTCCCTCATTGCCCACACTTAGGATTGGTTTAGACAGACCTGGCTGAAACATATACTCCACGAGGGCACAGATTTATGGTCCTTTTGTTCATTGTTGTATCACACCAGCAGTGCTAGGCACATACTAGATGCTCAATGTGTATTTTGTGAATAAATGGATGAATGAATGGCAGTATAACTATTAATGCCTGGGCAGTACTTTTATAAAGTGCATTCTGAAGAACCATCTGTATCAGAACCAGATTAATTGTGTTAAAAATGTAGATCCTCAGGACCATCCCAGGCTCCTGAATCAGCATTTCAGGAAGATGAACATGGTTTGTGTTATCTTCCTCAGCGATCTGACAGTCTCCCACGTCCAGACGCAGCCTTGGTGTGGTCTGGGGGCCTGATAGCTTAGTGCCGCTCATGGTTCTCTGCTTCTTAAAACCCTCCTTGGACCCCAGCGCTGCTGTTTCTGAAATAATGATTGAATCTTTTGCTGCTAGCTCCATTTTTGCTGCTGTCATCTGGACAAGAGCTCCCTAATTACCCTTCTTTCACCTAGACTTTTTGCCAGGCTCAGAATATTATGTACTTTCGCTTCCACTAGACCTTCTTCTGGGAGTAGATATCCTATTATTTGACCTATCATCTTCAAGACCCGTCTCGAAGGTCACCTCTGGATAAATCATTCTTGGCTCTCAAAGTAGGCAAAAGCTCTCCATCCTTCAACTTCGCAAGGTGTGTCTGTGTTTCTCTTGTGACCATTTATATTCTGTCTCATGTGAGGGTTATCTGGGCGTTTATCTTATCCTATCCAGAAAATTGTAGTTCCTTATCCCATTCAGCACCAGGCACAATAACAGCTGCTCAATACTGACTTATTAAAATAAATTTATATTTTAGAGAGAAAGTGAACATTCAGTCACTCAGCAAAGGATACAATTTGTCATCAATGTCCCATTAATAGTTTTCTCCTGTTACTGTTTTGTCCCCAGCCATTTGCCAACCCCTCTATTATCTCTGTTTAGATTAGGGAGGCCAATCACAGAACACTAAAAGGAAAGATACAAACACAGAGATTTACTGTGAAAATTCATTAGTTATATCTTAAGTCTTCCCTGCAGGCCTAGAAAAGAGGGGCTAATTTTAAGGATTTTTTTTCTACCAACAAATTTTTACCACTGAAGAAATCTGTCAAGGTAGAAAATAATCATCAAGTGCTAGTAAAATACAGACAAAATGAAAGTTCTGCTCAATAAATTGAGGGCCGGTACAGTGCCTTTGCTAATGACAAGATTATTTATCATCACACAATCTAGAACACCTCTCAGCATCCTATATTAGCAGGCTCTTTTTTTTATATATATTTGCTCTAATCAAGTTATCTTGGACTTAATATGATGGCTGTCATCAGTGCATTTAGCTTCATTAGTAATTAATAGATTAAGGAATAATAATCTATACCTAGGCTACTACCTTCCATGTGGTTTATTATAGGAGAAAATGTGGATTCACTTGAACATTGCACTCTCCAGGCTTGTCTGATAACAGAGGATTTACTGATTATTGATTTTTCAGGTTGTCTTGTCATTCCTGACAGCAAGAGGGCATTTTAAACAGAGCACCATGGCTCACTCTTTCACGGTTCTTCTGGGGAAAAGCGACCGCTCCTTCCCTGGCTGGCGTTACTAATAGATTTTCATGTGAGAAGGTAATTATCCTCACCTCAGATCCAGGGTGTAGGACTACACGTATTACTTTAATAAGTATTATCATTTCACTTTGCCAAAAAAAAATGCACCTTTAAGTTGAAAGCCAAATGGGAGTTTTTGCTGTTTAGATGTCTAAATACTTAAGGTTTTGCTCAAGGAATGAAGAGAATGTGTCCACAGATTGTGCGGCTGCTGTGATTGTCCTGTTTTCTCGTTTATCCCCACTCATGGGGCCTTTGTCTCAGCGCTTTAGAAACTGGATCCTTTGCCTTTATTTCAAGCTTCATTTGCTCCTGCTGCTTAATTCACACCTGATGTCTTCCACGTTATTTCTCTAAGAACCAAACGGCTGCACCATGCTGGTGAGGAGGCTTCAGATGGAAAAGGAGCAGCAGGAACTGATGAACCATGAGAAAAACATTTTTGTGTAAACATGGCTAATGATCATCGCCTTAATAAAAACACCACAGGAGAAGGAGACAAAGAGGATGGTACTGGACAACATTTAGAGATCAAACTTCCCCCAACTTACTAGCTGATATTTTGTAATTCCAACCAATTGATGAAATGAAAAGCCCTCTCCTTTTAAATAGCTCGAGAGTACACCAATAATTCATATTCTTGATTTGTTCACTTATCTCTAATGAAAGTGTCATTGGCGACCAAATAAGTCTCATCTTGAATGATGGAGGTCAGGTAAGTGCCCTTGTCAGGCTTCCAACTTTCAAAATAGGAAGAGTTCCCCTGCCTGACTCAAGGGGTGAGAGCTGACCCACGGACAACTTTTATGGGGCAACAACTCACCTGGGGCCTCATGCCAGGTGGTGGCCCAATACTTAGCAACACTTAGAGAAAATTCAGCTGGTGTAAATAGTACTATGGAGGTTTGCCTGAAGAATATGAAGTCCAGTTATCCCTGGAGACCACCTGAGAATTATTTCTGTATAAAACTTTCCATTTAACCTGCCTTTTTTCCAGGATGGCTTTAAAGAAGAGTCCATAAAATCATTGTGGATTATATTGTTTGACTCTCAAGCCCCCATTTTTTCTTATTGGCCACCCCCCTCTCTAAACTGCTTAAGACAATTCTGTTTACTTTGAAAAAGTTTATAAACAGCAGCATATGGGACGCGGGGTTGTGGGTATGGTTCATAACTCTTTACACAGACGAGGAGGAACCCCTGCTGGGGTCTCATCCAGGCACGTCCCACCCCTGCGACCAGGTGATCGGCCTGTTCCTATGGGGTTGAATATGTCACATGTTTGCGTTGGCCACTTAAAAAGCTTCCAGCCACAATTGTGGGAACTTCCACACACATGGAGGACCTCAGGGCATGGCATCAGCCTTCTAATCGCTCCCTTTTCCTTTCCCTTTGTCATGCTTTCCTCTTTTAGCAGTTGGGTTTTTCTAGCATGTCTGCTGGCTCTGGTCTCGCCTCCCGTGGGAGATAAGTGAAACCAGGTGGAAGTCACCAATTCGTGACATTTAAGTTCAGAATATGGTCAAGAAGAAAATAAAATTTTGGGCCTTTCTAGCCCACTTACACTTAAACATACACTTACGCTCCTTGAAGGCTACAGTTAGGTCCAGCCAGCACTGTACACCGTTAGTTACAGAGTTTGTGTTTCAGAGAGAGGGGTGATCGTCACAGTTCAGTTCCGAGGTCAGCAGAGAAACTGTACGAAGGGGGTCACTAAGTACTTGTGGAGTTTTTATAACTAGAGGTGACCTGTTACCCCTTTGAAATGTCAAAAATAAGCTATCATGATGGATTTTTTACTTTCCCTTTTTTGTTCTCCAAGCACATGCTTTTGGATTGCTTATGTTTGGAGAGCAAAACGTCAGTGGGTAAACAGCAAGAGCTGGGAGACAAAAATAACAAGCAAACACTTCTTAAATACCAGACGTTCTGCTGTACAAAGCAGCGTGGATTTGTTTTCTAGATGAATGAACATTCAGAGCAAATCGGCTTAAAAGAAAAAAAATATAATGGGTTTTATTATATTCTTGCCCATGGTAGAATGCCAATATGTAGGTATAGGATTAAAGAAACAATCTTGGATTAGGAATTTTCTAATTTGGAAATCAATTATTAACATGTCATAGGCTCACCAGATAGAATTTATGTTTTCAGTTGACATTCAGCTGATCTACACATGCTCACCTTTGCTCTCCACATCAGCCATAACTTAAAGACGTCAACATGGCGTCCACACTGTAAGGCCTTGTCTCCAGTGTCATAGGACAGGTCGTAGTGTTTATCTTGCTGGAAGAGGTAGGAGGCGTGCATCTGGTTGCAACTCTGCATCAATCCCTAGAGGAGAAGAGAAAACTTAGGAACTGTATTGACTTTCTCAGATGTTCCAGTAGATTTACATTGTGATGGAAATTATTTAAAAAAATAAAAGAGACATTGAATATTCTAGAGAAAGAAAACAGTAAGAATCAAATGAAAAAAATGTGGTACTAATATCTGGACAGGACGGGCTGTGATAAGTCCACTCTGGGGGATGAACGGTTCAGGGTGGGATATTCCCGGGGTTCGATCAGAGAAAGCATTTGTGAGAAAATAATCACAATCAGAGTGTAATGTTCATTCTTCAGGAGAACATTCTGATGTTCTGGCTTTGTTGCAATTACAATATTTTAGAAACTCTTTGGTTCTGTAAAATATTATTAGTGCAATTCTTCTAGGGTTTCATTCATATTTACTTAAAGTACTTTATCATTTAACCATTAAGGTTGAGTTCTTTGGAAATCATAGCTTTTAAGATAGTTCATCACTCCCATTTTTATATGCTGAAATCTAAAAAAACAAAGACATTGCTCCTCTGAGATGTCTTAAATAGCCAATATCTCAAATGCCACGCTCCTCTCTTGCATGCTGAGAGCGCCTGCACTGCATTTTCACACCCAGTTTGCTTACGGGAGTGGGAGTGGCCAGTGGCATTGTCGATGACCATTCATGCTCCACAAGCTCACCATGGAAAATGGGTGGCAAAGTGACTGAACTTGTCCAGAGGAAAGTGAATGAATCATGCTCTCTGACTAAAATAGCGCCGTCAGTCTCCTTCAAAACCCCACCACATGGCAATCTGTCATGAACCACAGGAATCCGTTGGCTCTTGCATTATCTACAGCATAATTGGGATTTTACAGAAGACTTTGGTGTTTTTTTCTCTTGTGACTCATAACCAGAGAAGGAAACACTAAAATGTGATCATTTAGTTGAAGTTAGAAGTGAGAACTTTTTTTAAAAAAAATTATACAAATGAAAAGAAAATGCAATGCAGCTAAGATTTTAATTAGGGCTGAGCCTTGTAGTTTAGGCTTCATGTTCAGTGGAATTCATCATTATTTTTTGAGACTAGAGGAAGTTACACAATCTAATTGAAATAAGGAAATAGAAAGACGTAGACTTTGAAAAAGTAACTTCACTTGACCAATAATGTAAAAAATTGCTGCAGGTGCTTCTATTTTGTTTTATAGTCACAGAAACTTGGCACCAGCCTTGCCCAGCCCAGCAAACTCCCAAACAGGTGCCCTCAGTCCTAAGGGAGCCACCCCAGCCTGGAACAGCGGACAGACCAGACCAGCTTCCAGTGGGAGAGGAAAAGCTACAACATATATCAGCATGTTAAAGACTCTGATATGCCCAGAAATAATTAAACTTATTTTTCAAAACTGAGAATTCTCTTACCAAAGAATGCTTAATACAAGATACAGAACATGTAATGTAAGATATAGAATGGCATTATTCCTCGGTTCCCAGCAAAGGAAATACTGTCAGAGCATCATATGTTTGGGAGGGATTCTGGAACTATTAATCTATTCCTTTCCAATGAGGGAATCCTTTTTATCCTCTTACCAATAATTGATTGTGCAGTCTTCATTCAATCATCTCCCTTGATGAGGAATTTATTTCTACATAAAGCATTTGTTACTTTTTGGGCAACTTAATTTTTAGAAGTGTCCCTTTTATTGACCCCAACTCAGACCTAAAGTTACGGTTATTCTAATTTTGCCATCAAATCTGTGCCACCTAGTGTTACTTACCCAGTTCCCTGAAGCCTCAAGGAAAAAAAAAAGAAATCTCTTCCACTTGAGAGTCATTTAAACTGCAAGGGCTTCTATCCTCTCAGCTCACCCTTCCTTCCTGCCTCCCTCCCTCCTTCTCTTCCTTCCTTTCTAGATTAAACATCCTTAGTTCTTTCAACCCCCTTTCTTACACGCTTACCAAGTGTTCTCCACTGTGCAGGCTCTAGCTTGATAGGGTCCCATATAGTATTTGTCATCCACATAAGTGAACCATGCCAGGTTAACCAGATGACATGGAGGATCACCACCTCCCTCATCCTAAACTCCATTCCTTCTTTCATCCCATCAATGGTTTGTGAATAGTAATTCTCTCTTGATCCATTGTTGAGCCCACAGATGACAACCTAATGTCCTATGCTTTTTCACAGGTAGAACAATTTGGTCATGTGTGAAACATGACTGTCTTGTCTAGTCAAATTGTAACCAGACATAAGGGTAGGACCTTACCATTATCTTCATTAACAATTTCCTCTTTCTGGCTATAGCTCACTGGTCCAGCCTGTAAAATCATCCCGCATTCCGATTCTGTCACTACACACATTTACTCTACCAAACTCCACAGGTGGACTGGGCCACCAGTCAGGAAAGACATACCTCTTCCCTAACCAGGAGAGCGGAGCACTGCAAAGGGACGCCCATCATCTTGTGTGGATTCCATGTCACAGAGTTGGCCCTACGGGAAACAAGTCAGGTTAAGAGGTAGCACCTGTGACAAAGCAACTACTCAGGCCCTGTGCGTGTGGAAAAGAGCTTCAGGGTTCTTGGCGCTGTTCATCAGACTCCAGGAGGACAGTAAATTTGCAAAGCAACGACTGGGTCTATAACATTTCTTTTCTCCATGGAGGCATTCATTTGGCTTCCAAGGTGGTCTGAGAGCCCCTTCCAGTGGCCAGGATCACACAGTCCAGGGACCCACTGCGGCCACCAAGGAGCAGAGTGCCAGGCCAGTGAAGGGGTTGCCCTTGTGCATCTCCACTGTTCCTGCTTCTGACACAGTCGTGGCCTGGAGCTCGGAGCCATGGGTCATTCCACTGCTTAGTTCTGTTCTTTCCCCACCCAGTTTCTTCTTCTTCTGACTCAACTGATCACCAAATTTCTCCAACGTGTAACTCCACAGTAGCTTCTAGCTCACCCCCTGCTTCCATTTCTTCTCAAATCCAGAGTTATCCTTCTAGAGTAGAGGTGAGATATACTACAGCTCCTACGTCAGTTTTCAATCAATTTGGTTTCAACACACTGGAGACATACTCCTCCATCATAATTAGTGATTCTTGGCTCAGGGTTTTATGCTATCTGAAAAGTCTAAACCATAGTCCTGATTCAGATTCCTTTAATAATAATAATAATAGTTATTATAATTATTATTTTAATCTAGTTATAACAATCATGTCTTAACTGACTCTTGGTTTCCATTTCCTCCTCCACCCAGCTCCACAGTTATCTCCTTGCTCTGTATATGGCCCTCTCTTCTTTCTAAATTGTCGACAACTTCCTTTTGTCTTCAGCCTAAAGTCAAACTACAGGCCATGGCTATGATGCCCACACAGGTGAGCCCCAGGCAATGGGTTCAGTCTTGTGTCCTTTCACTTTCTTGTACCTATTTCCGTCACATCATACTATTTTTGTTCTCATAGAATTCTATGCTCATGCTCCTAGGTCTCTTAATGTGATTGCCTCTTTCTGGATAGCACTTCCCTTTACCTCACATGGCTAAATCTTACTTATTATTTAAGACCCAGATTAAGTCTTAACTTTGTAGCTATCTTGGACTTCATTCAACTTCTCTCCCCCACCCTGGCCGTACTGCTCTGACCTGCTCCTTCAGGTCCCAGGGAAAGCAGCTGTTCCCGGTGAGTCCCTACTGTTCACGTTACATGCTTCTCAGGCCGGTGAGTCCCTGTGCACATCTCCTGAGAAACTGAATGTGACCTTGGTATAAACAGACTCACAGGAGGAGGAAATAGCAGTACCAACCATGGCAGCTGCTGTGGGATGCTGCCCCGCTGGTTGAACAACAGACTTGGGATCTCCCTGCTCCCAGCACTGGGGTACAAAAACCTTGAGGGGAAATGAGAAGCTGGGAAATGTCTCATTCATTCATCTCTTTGGTGAATGGTAGGCTCAGCAAGAACTCTCACTGGCTTGGGATCTTATCTGGATCAGTGAATAGTCCAACTCTTCTTCTGCACTGGAATTGAGGCAAGAAGCTTACACAGTGCGTGGTCAGATCGATACCACCCCTGGAAAGAGGACTAAGTGACTTCATGACCAGAATCAAGAAACCTGGGCTCTAAGCAGTAGGTAACTGTGGCTAAGGGAAGCAAGCTCGGGAGCCAGACAGCCTGTGTGCGCCCCTGGGCTACCACGCCCTAGCTGTGTGATCTTGAGCAAGTTACTCCCTGTGCCTAGATTTCCTTGTCTGCAAACAGAACAATAGTAAATGGTTTGGGTCTTAGTAAAAGTGCTTATAACTGTGTCTGACACACCATAATGTTGCTTTTGCTATTAATTTCAACTCTATCATTTATGAGCATTGTGACACTGGGTGTGTATTATAGAATATTCTGTAATATTCTACAGCTGCACACCTAATCCTGAGGAAGCTCAGTTGTATCAGTAATGACTCCTACAGAGAAGAAAGCAGTTCTTCTCCATTTCTCTGACTGGAGGTGCTTATTTCTGTGCAGTGAACAATGGGTCTTTTTGGACTAGAAAGTGCCCCAGTCCATGGCTGCGTCACTGTCCTGCCTCTGTCTCAGAGCGGCTGCCTCATAAGGAGGGCAGAAAGCTGCAGAGAGTGACTCAATGACACAGGCTTCACTTACAGGAGAAATGTGGGCAATTTATAAAAGATAGCCTCAGGTTTATTTCTAAATGTTTTGCCGTGGGATCCAGACATGTGGTGTCTGTGATTTTCCACAACTTGGAGAGAACTGGGTCCCCTGGGCTGTTTTCAGACGTAGCCTTGTACTCTCATTTGCACCTCAAACTCTGCAGACCCTGAAGAACTCATTTACTTGCCCCTCCTCGTCCTTCCAGACCTCGCCTTTCTCCTCTATCTTCTGTGCCTCAGTTCCTCGCACCATCTTCCGCCCGTGCATCCAGCCCCCAAAACCTGTGATGTTTTGGTTTCATCCTCTTCGTCCCTGTCCCCTGACAGCATCCCTTGCAGTTGTTTTCCCACCTCCTGGGTCCATCCGCTTGTCTCCCTTCCTGCTTTCAGCTTCTCTCACCTCCACTGCCTCCTGCACCAGACACTTGTCCAATAGCTCTGGTCAGTCTCTGGCTTCCATCTCCTCTTGCATCCAGAGTTATCTTTCCAAAGTGCGGGTGGAAAGCACAATGGCTGCTACAGTGGGCTTTTCCAGCTTTTTTTCCCCAGCCCAAGAAACATAATGCTCTCCATGTGGAATAAGTGGCTTGCATGGCAGTGATTCTCAGCTCAGAGCCCAAGCCGACATGGCTCTGCGGGCAGGCCCTCCACTGGGGCACACTGGGCAGGACCTGTGGACACTCCGCCAGCTTCCTGAGCACTGCCATGACACCATCTCAGTCTCCAAGGGAGCGCGACTGAATGTTCTTGAAGGCCCCTTTCAAACCTGCGTGTGCCTGCTCATCACCTTGATGTCCTTCCACTTCTGCCTGCAAAGCTCCAATGCCCACCCCGCATAGGAGGAATCACTCCCTCCTCGGTGCCCTCCAAACAGCTCGCTTGTCTGTCCCTTGGGCCTTCACTTCCCCTGTCTTGGGTTTTAATCCATTGTTGGTTGTCAGTCTTCCTTGCTAGGTTCTCAGCCCCTTGAAGACAGGCTTCCTATCATATTCATCTCTGTGCCCTCACTGAGCCTAGTGTTGAGGCCTGCAGCTGGCACAGGTTCTGCAACTGCTGACCCCAAGTGCAGAACCCATGGCTCTCAGAGTGGGAGAGAGGGCAGTAATCGGTGGCGGGGAAGACACTGCGCAGGAACCTTCAGCTGGGCCAGAAAGGCTGGCCAGTGGGCCACAGTGGCTGGCTGTCCTAGGTGAGCAGCAGCGTGCTGCGGGAGGGTCAAAGGAGTCAGTTCACGGGGCACAGAAACAGACTACGGAGCATCAGGGCTCCCGGCACGCCCTCTCAGTGACCCCGCCTCTGGACATTTGGACAGCGCTATTGAGGAAGGAAGTGGCTTTCTGAGAATTCGGTTGGATCTCCAAGGGGACGCCAAGCAGGGCTCCGGGAGCTTGTGGCATTTTGCTATGAGGACAGCACTCTGGGATCCCCGCGACCACTGGGAAGCCTCTGGATTTGGGGACAAGATTCAACTATGGATTTCCTCCACTGTAGCGTGAGTCCTAGTGCTTGGGAAAACATACCCCAAGTGAGGCCAATTTCTTTCCTAAATTTGTGTCCATGTACATTATGCACAGAGGTCTCCATGGGCCCCACAGCCTTATTCACCAAAGAAAGTGGGCCTTTTGCTGATAAATCAGCAAGATGGATACTCTCGGGTAAATGGTTGGCAAAGGGGACTCTGCTCACAGCAGAACACCATCAGTTCCCCTTTTTAGGACTTCATAGCTGGCTGTTCCCGTTAGCAGAGTTAGTTCTAACGCAGTTCCAAGAATTGTGGCAATTACAGAGGACTCTCTGTTCCATGCTAAGTGTTCTAAGCTTTGCTCTCAAATAACTTTCTTTACTATAAAGGTGTGTGGGTGTGCATTTCTCCAAGGCCCAGGGGAGGTAATTTAGCGGCTTTCAAGTAACTGTCAACAAAGGGTGCCGCGTGGCTGCCAGCACTTGGAGTCCCAGGTGGCATAAAGGTAGAATAACAGATGCTCGGTTGTTGTGCCAGTTAAAAAAAGAAACTCAAAGAGGAAAAGGTACCATGCACAGGGCACCTCTGTCGAAAACACACAAATTTAATTCCTGTCCTGGTCATCTGAATGGGCACCTTCTACATCATTCACTTTTGTTCAGTGTCTCTCCATTCAGTTCATTGCCTCCTCCTGAAGCTTCAGCTGTCACTCGGACCTTCATGACAAAAGGAGCTAGGCCTGTGAGAATCCCTGAGGGACCAGAAGCAGAGACTAGAACTGGCACAGTGCAGGAAGGGGACAGGCCTGTCCTCATCCACTCCCACTGCAGGGGTACCTGCAGTCAGAGCAAGGGCAGCTGACTCAGGGACAGCAATCTGGCTGGCGGGGCCCTTAGCTGGTCTATCTCAGGTCTTGCAGTCTTTTTTTTCACTAGTAAGGCAGGGAGGCCCTGACTGAGCCCCCTCAGTAACCCCATCCCCTCTTCCCACACTTAGGGACTATCCGGGTGTGAGGGGCCTGGGCATCATGCAGCACACCCTGTGTATTCTCTCTGGCCTGGCTGCTCTGCATGACCAGTGCTGACAGATGCTCCCAAGTGCCATCAGCCTCTCTCCCCATCCTGGAATGGAAACTGTGCCAAGCTGTCTAGGAGCAGAGCCAGTGGGAAGCTTCCCCTGGGCAGCATCTGGCTCCTTGGCAGGGCGTGCTGAGAACCTGGCAGCCTTGGATGAATTAAGGCCTCCTCAGTGGCCTGGAGCGCCAGAGCTCACAGACGCAGTTGACCTGCCCCGTCATGATGGGAAAGCAGTGAACTCTGAGCTCCCTCTCTGCACATGGCCCAGTGCCCGAGGCTGGTGTTGCATCCTGTCATTTTTTCTTTTTCTGTTGGATCTGAATATCCTTTGCACTAATCAAATATTATCTTTTTTGTGTTTTATAGCTTTTCTCAATGACTTACTGCTTAGTTTCTGAATAAAGGGTGCTTTGCAGCGTCAGAGTTATATCAGAAAAAGATTAATATGGAAATAAAGGCGCGTTCCTCTTTAAGTAAAGCGACCATGTTAAACCCCAACCCAACATAAATTACAAAGTGCTTGTTTGCTTTGCTAAATTATTTACTGGTTTCTTTAAAGCAGTGGATATCATCCTTTATGGAACCCAAAAGCTATAGGTCTTCTCCTTAGTAAACTATGGAGTGCCCTTAGGTGTAAACGATTTTGGTGGTTGGTCCAGAGATCCTGGGGAGGTTCCTCCTGATTGCTCTGATGAGCCATGGCCCCCAGGCAGGAATCTCTGTGTTTGAGAGACATTCCACTTGGGTCATTCAATACAGGCTTCAATTTCTTTTTTCATTACACACAATATTCACATGCGTAGCACCACACATGGCAAGGCACATGAGCACTGCACAGAATGGGCTCACCTGTATACGAACAGTTCTTGAAAACTGGGTGCTTTTCACATTTACCTTTCATACTTCACACTTCGCACTTTGTGAACAAGAAAAATGTATGTACCTCTCCACGCCACTCAGTTTCCACTTGTGTTTCCTGGACATCAGCAATCCCCCACCCCAAGCAGCCTGAAAAAGATCACACAAGGAAAAAGGTAGTGGCCTAGATTTGCCTATATTTCTACAATTTGATATCTTTCAGAACAGTGAGAAAGCATCTCCTTGACCCCAGGCAACTTAACGGGTTGGCCACTTTTGTTTAGCACCAGATTTTCAAAGTTTAAATTGGGGGGCTATTGTTTTAAAGTCTCAGACTCCATCTGCATTTATATGGTGTGAGGAGCCAGACTGGGGCCATGTTTCCTCAGTCTGCATGAGAAAGAGCCAGGTTCTCCCACAGCCCATCTTAGGCCAAGTGAAGCTCATCACCTCAGAATGAGAAACCCTGTTATCTCCACAGTTTAGAGTTGAGGACATGGGCTGGGGACTCTTTAAACATCTTCCCAGGTGCAAGGGAAACTCTTTTGACAAGTCTGGATGATTCCAGAGGGAGGAAGCAACTTCATAGCCCAATTTTACTCCTGTGTAATTTTGGATCAGCTAAGCTCTCTGTCAAATAAATGAACAACAGAAAAGCAAGCAGGAAAGATTTGTACTAGTCAATTAGTTGAACAATTAGAACATGTCACTTGAAAATTTGTTCTCAAGTTTTAAGATTTGAATTGGTATAGTTATCTTTAAAAACAGATGTCAAGGAGGAGATTCATCAGAAAATATTAACATTCTTTGTGGATGTTAATAAAAAATATTCCTGGGATAATTTTAAAGGGGAAAAAAACCTGTTAGGGTATGATTGCTTATTTTCCCCTTTGTTGTAATTTTGGTTCTTTTACAGTTTCAAAAATTACCCAGTTTTCCAAGTGCATAATATTTAAGATTTTTTCTAACTTAATTATAGAATGTATAAACATTAAAGAGAATAAGAATACGTGATAAGCTTGATATGTTTCAGAGAAAGCTCATGCACTTGGTTGCTCCCAGCTCTATTGCAATTACAGATCCTGGAGGAGAGACCACAGCATTTGCTGGCTTAGGACGTGCAGATACGGCTATTGGTAAATCTGTCGGAGAAATCTCTTCCTGAGTCTGCTAGCAAGGTTTGACAGGCTCCCCGTTTCCAAGACCAGGTCACTGAACAACTCAGGTTGTTTAACCTTTGCTTAGTGTCTTTGTGTATAAAACGATGGAATCTCTGGCACAAGTCATGTTGTGAATCAGGGAAGGAAAAGAAGGTTGGTAATGGATAGGCAGACATCTCTGAAATAATAGAAATTTAACTGGCTTAGCCTGTGGACATTTTCTGCTCCTAAAGAAAGGGGAATTAATTTGCTCTGAACACTTATCATAGAGCCAAAATGATCAAAAGCCCGTGCTACTCACCAACGTTCTCGCACCAGAATGTGAACCAACTTATGCTTCCGTTACTGAGAAAGCCTTGCAATCAGAAAGGTCAGCTGTATGTACCAGATGTTGTGCTTAGTGATAATTTGGTACAACACCTTATCTCATCGTGGATCACTGACAGTTTGCAGATAGCAGCTAATCTTTGAGCTGCACTTTGAAAAATACTGGCCTAAATTTAAATACCTGCAATTGGCCCTAAAAATGGACAGTTTTTCATTGGAAAATGTTTTCCTGGCACGTCTCCAATTTTTTTTTTTAATTTGACTAAGCCTGGAGTCAAAACCTTCACATATAGTTTATCTTCTTAGCTGGTCAAGCTAAGAAATGGGAAATTTGGTGGTAGGTATTTCTTAGCAAGCTGTCAAGTCTGCTTCCCACTCAATATATACACATATCTGACTTGAGTTGGGGTTTTTACCCTTTGGGTTTCCTATATAAATGCAACTCCTATTTACCATTTTGGTCATTCTTGCAGGGAAGTAAGCTCTATATGTGTGCAACTGTATATATGTACATAGGACGTTATAGCTCAATAAATTGAGAACTGAGTGCTCAGCTGGTACTGGTCAAAGAAATAAGAATATTATCATGTTGGGAACAGGAAGGCATTATCGGCCTGAGAATGTTGTATACTATGTGAGTTGTGTGCTATTTTGTCTTTGCACTCTTTAAAAGCTGAAATATCACCATTTGAAAATAAGCTCCAAAAGTAAAAGAGTGCAAGACACAGATTTCATTCCACGAGCTCCAGGTGAAAAACACGCAAGGACAGGTTGGTGGCAGGCCCTAGGGGACACTTACGTCCACGTGCATCCAGATCTTGTACTTCTTGCAAATGTCAGCGACAGCTAAGAGGGGATCAAATGCTCCATACACGGTGGTCCCAGCTGTGGCACTCACAAGGAAAGGAACAAATCCCTATGCAAATGAGAAAGCCCCAGTATGTAAAACAGGGGTTCAAGCACTCTTTGACATAGCTGACAAAAACAATGGACATTCTTCCCCTATCATACACATGTGCATTTTGGGAGCCATCAGAAGGGTTATTGAAACTTGAGGCCTGATGGGAACAATATTCACACTCCAGGAGCTGAGTTCTCCAGGCCCTTCTGCAGGACCTACAGTTGCCCTCTGAGAAGACGTTCTGGTTCTCAGAAGGGGCTACACTGGACCCCAAGATAAATAAGCTTTGTAGTGCCCACAGGTCATTCGTACACTCCAGGGAGATTTTCTGGCCTCCCCAGCCCCTTTCGCTGACTTTCTAGTCTCCCTTTTTCTTAATGGGTCCTCTGAGCCTAATAAATAAGCAGAAACGAGAATGTAGAGAAGAAACGCCAGCCCATTACTCCTATTTGGAAAATCCTCAGATAATGTATTTGGAGTCTTAGAGAAGAGGACACACCTGAGCTAAACAATCCGTCTTAGTAGTTCTCTGTCTGCCTGGCCCTGGCTCAGTGAAATGGACTGAAATAACGCGTGGCTGCTGAAAGAAGGCTGAAGAATGACTCAGATTGGACGAACATGTTGCTCCCCATGATGTAACATGATGTTACAGAGCCAGTCTGTAGGTGGCAGCAAAGTTTAATTTGTGGTTTACGTTACAAGAAGCAATTCTAGTACAAGAACAAGGAGAATCTCCTGCTGCCAATTTGTGTGAGAGAAAATTAAAAATTATAAAAAAATATAAAAAATTATTCCTGAGTTCTTAATAATCAGATGCACGTATTATAGCATTGAGCTAGGAACTGTACATTATATCCGGTAAAAGTTAAACTAAGAGAATTTTAAAAACAAGCTCTCTGGCTTGCAAACCATCCATGTGAATGATTTTCCAGAGCTTTGTGGGAATCTCTAGCAGGTCTTCAGAACTTGTTACTTCTGAAAAGAGTTCTAAATTGCTCCTGAAAAATAAGATGCTGCGAGAGCCAGTCACATCAAGATGTGTCCAGGCAAGAAACATGATTTCTTTCAAATAACGCCATACCGGTAACTCAAATGCCATATTAGCATTCTGGTATTTTCCACTTGTGAAAATGATCTTTCAAATGTGTCTGTTTAATTCCAAACCTCATCACGTAAGAAGAAAAATGCTTTGGAAATTCTTACAACATTATTGTGTATGTTATTTATGCAACCACTCAGATCTTTCTAAAGCAGAGCCTACAACTCAGAGAAACACATAATGACTAGGTGCAAAATTCCATATTCTCATTTTAAAGCTGAGAGGTTGAGGCTGGGGTCTTCTTTTTAAAAATAAAACCAAAGTCTGTTCTCCACTGGATAGGAATACAAATTTGTACCCTTAGCTTGTCATGGGCAGCATAAAGCTCCCCACAAAAACTTACTTTTTGTTTGACTTCAAGGATCCTTCTTTCAAGATCAGATGGGATCATTTTTCCCCTGAAAGGAAAAATAAATATATTACAGATTTGACTTGAATAATGTACTTTTTTGTCTTTGACAAGTGACCACATGAGAATAAAAGTCCAACCCTAAACCACTGGTACTAATGGTCAGTTTAAACAATTCCTTGCCTCTTTTCAGGACAAAATGCATTCCCTCCCCCAAATGAGGCAGGGCTGTAGTTTCTGGCACGTTCTGGGGGCTCCTGACCACACTGCACTGTCAGAACAGTTGTAGGTCCCTCCACTAGACACGGACCCTGCTTTTTAGGTTGTCCTCTTAATTCAGTAAAACAAGGCTGCTTTGGAGCAAGACATTTAGCAATGCAGGGAGGGTGCAGAAAAAGACTCGTATTCCAAGTCTTCTAATGAATGAACCTACAGACAAAATACCGAGAAGAGAAAAATCCGTTCTGAAGCATTTGAATGAAATATTAAGCCAAAAAGCTGCCAAATTACATTCTAACTGCTAAACACATAAAACAGGCCAAGAACTCATGGGCTCCAATTTAAAACAGATAGACAGGACTGGAGAGAGAAACATCCTTTCATCCCGCAATGTTTCTTTCCTAAAGTAAAACACAGATAGTGCTTTGCTTACTATAAACCCCTATCATTATAATAACCAGAGGAGCTGATTTCTCCAAGGAGCTAGATGTGGCTAGATGAGTGATCTTAGTCAAGTTCCTTAATTTCCCTGTGCCTATGATTATTGACCCTAGAACATAGTGATAATAGTGTTACGTAAGGAGTTGTGAGGATTAAATGCGTTAATAAATGCAAAATTCTTTTAAAAGTGCTTGGCATATGGGAAGCATTCAATAAATGTTAGCTCTTACTGTATTATGTATTGTGACATTCCCATCTTAAGAAATCAGGACAAAGCAGGCACTGGGCAGACGGCATAGGCATGCAGCACCGGAGACGGTGCCTAGTCTGTACACCCGCACAGCTCTCTTGAGGTTGCTAAACTGGCTAAGCTTTTCACATCAAGGTCTGTGATCTAGGTTTTTTTTTTTAAAGGCAATTTGGGAAAATAAATTATGGGGAAGAGGTTGTAACAATAAATGGTGGTGGATGCTACTCGCATTTAGTGAATAGCAAGCAGGTTATTAGTATTTGTCACCAGCTCAATAGTCTGTCCATGGCTGTCCCTGTGATTCTAGATATAGAGCAGGCATCAGGCTGCTTCATTATATCTTCCAGTGTGGCCTTGCCAAATTTTTTGCATATCGAAATATTACTAATTCCTTTGCTAACATTTCTCCACTTAAAAACATCATTTGGGCATTGTGTAGTGAGTAGGTAAGTTATATTTCCTACAATTCTCATTTCAGGCTAACGAAGGAGGTGTTCCAGAATAGTTGGACTATAAAGCAGACATTAGGCTTGAAGGCACTGAGAGCCACTGATTTATGTGAAGCTGTTTTCCAAAGAAAGGCAGCTGAAGTACACTTACCGGGCCAAGGTAATGGACAAGTTAGTAGTGATTAGTCAGCGAGGGTGCTAGGGAACAAAGGGCTTTGAATGTACAATTCAGAGCAGCCCACCCTTGGGGAACTTCTGTGTGGTGGGGACAGAAGGAGGGACAGAGGGAATGCAGAGAGAGGGTGGTGGGGAGGGCATCTCACTGCCTACATTTCTCCCTTCACAGCTTGGCCTGAGAGTAACCCTTAAAGTAGTGATTTTCACCTCTCTTAGAGCAGGCTCTGCTAAAACGCCTTGCCCCAGAGGCTGTTCTACACAAAATGTTCACATTTCAGAGGAAATTCAGATATTTATCTTTTATATAAAGTTCCAAGCACATTAAAATCACTGTAGCAATTTCCTAATATGTGGAAGTTGAGAGACAGAATTTTTAGAAATTGGTTGCAAATTTCAAATTTTACCTAGTCTACCCAAACTAGTCACCTTCGCTTTGGAGAGTTTGAGGTGGACTAGCTTGAGGATGGCTATCTGCTCATCTAATCGCATCTGGATGTTTTGTTAAGCGTAGGGCAGTCAGGTGTCACAGATTAGGGTATTTTAGAATTGAAAGAACCTTAAGACCTGATTCTAGTCTGATCAGCTCATATTTCAAATGAGAAAACAGACCAAGAGAGGTGAAGTGGCTACCCAAGGTAAAAAGCTCACAAAAGGCTGGTTGGAACTAGAAATAAAACCTGAAGCTTCTAGCACAGACTCCAAGGGCCAAACATATAGGAAACCTATTTGGAATAATTGGAGTCTTTTAGCATAAGTCCTTTGAGATAAAATCTGGTTTTGGTGAATCAGAGGTGTCAGTCAAGCCTTCCAGGAAAGCAGCAATGATCATCTAGTCAGTTCCATTTCCACGCTGGAGAGCTGTGGGGCAGCAGGGAGGGGCGGGCTTGTCTAACACTGTGCTCCCCCCTTACCTATGGGGGATGCGTCTCAAGACCCCTGGTGGACAGTATAAACCCTATATATACTATGTTTTTTCCTGTACAAGCATACCTACAGGAGAGTTTAATTTATAAGTTAGGCACAGTGAGAGATAAACAAATAACAATAAAATAGAACCAGTAAGCAATATACCATACATAAAAGTTAAGTGAATGTGGTCTCTCTCTTTCCCTCTCTGAAAACATCTTATTCCTCTGTACTCACTTTTTCACTTAAAGGAAGCGCTTTACAGCTTCTGTTTGGCATCTGACTTGTCAACATAACTACTCTTACACTTTGGGGCCATTATTAAGTTAAGTAAGGGTGACTTGAACATCAGTACTATGATACGGTGATGGTCAGTCTGGTAACCGAGATGGCTACTAAGGGACTAACGGGTAGGGAGCGTCTACAGCATGGAGATGCTGATCAAAGGGATAATTTATGTTTCAGGTGGGATGGAGCAGGACAGCATGGGATGTTAATCATGCTACTCAGCAGAACAGCGCACAATTTAGAATTTATGAATTACTTCTGGAATTTTCCATTGACTATTTCAAGCCATGGTTGACTGTGGATAGGCGAAACCATGGATAAGAGGGACCACTGTAATCAGGTCCTCACGTTTGCCTCTCGCACAGTGGAAGGTGGTGGGTGTGGCTCTTGACAGGCAGGGCCGGGCTCTCTGAGGCACTCTGCCTTTCACGCCCATCTTTGTTTTGTCCACTTAGGAACCCAGAGCCTGGTGCACTGCAGATGGCAGATCACCATTCATGGGAGGTGTGTGACTAGAAGGCAAAAGTTTAACCCAAAGGTGATATTAATATGTTCACTCTACCTTACTCTCTAACCAGATGGCTAGTGTGGGGGCCTTGGGAGACAAAACTTTTCATCTTTCCATTTATCTTATAATTGGCTGAATTACTTTGGAACAATGGTTCTTAAAATGTAGGGTGCATAAAAAACACCAGTGCACATCTTTAAGATGCAGATTCTTTGGCTCTGCTTTTAGGGATTTTGATTCAGTAGGTCAGTTATAGGACCTGGAATTAATTTATCCCACAAAAATTTACTGAGCACTTACTATGTGCTAAACACTGTTAGGAGTGCTAGGGCACCAGATAAATAGTCCAGTTTCTACTCTCCAGGACTTACATGCCATTGAGGGAGGCAATAACATGGTTCACAGACAGGCATGCATAGGAATTTGCCTTTCTAATAAGCACCTAGGGTGATTCAGAAGCGAGTCGTCCTAGCTCCAAGAAATATTGCTTTAGAAATGAAGTTTTAACCTGGTAGGCATTTAAATAATTGCATAACATACTAAATAAGCCAAGTAAGCCAAATACTTTCCATGTTACCCATGGCTTTGAGCCATCATGGCTCAGGGCCACAAGCAGAAGGAGCTCCAGATGCGGCACCGTGTGTCCCCTGCCTGCCCATGTGCTGATGGGTGTGCACACTGGGCAACAACCAGAGACTCTTCTGAGGATTAGGGGCTGTCTGGCCAGTCCTGGCCTTTCCAAAGAAGCATCTCTTGGTGCAGAGCAGCTTTGGATGGCAGCTGTTGCATCCTCTATGTCTGTTCTAAAAGTATTTCCATAGCAAAAGTTATCTTTAATGTTTACACATCTGGCCTGTAGGCTCACAATTAAGTCATGACTGATGCTTTGTGACATTGCTCTCTGTTGTTAGTGTGTGAGACGGGACTGCCATTCAAGTGACGACTCTTGAACCAGATTGCTGCTTTGAATATTGCTGTTTTGAATTGAAATTCCTGATTAGCAATAGCCTTTCAAAAGTCACATGATGCTATAGGGTCAAATAACTTCATAAAGTAGCCTCTGCAAAAGCCCATAATGCCAGCTAGAAAAATAGGAAAAATCTTCTCTTTGTGGGAAGGACGAAACCCATGGATTACATTGTGTGTGGACTTTGGGCCCAGATTCATTGCTACCTTCCATGGCTCTGAAGGAGAAAGCTAACTCTCTTACCAAAAAAGAGGATATTACTGGAGAGTAGAACCCCTAGGCAGGCATCTAAATGGTCAAGTATGGGGTGCTTGGGTCATCAGTGACTGGTGATGGAGCTTACTGGCCCTGCTGATCCTATAGTAATACTACCAGCCTTTCCTAAGTGAGTAGTACAGCTTGGCTGTTCACAAAGATAGAAGGCAAAATGTTCAAAGACTTCCTGTTGGCACCTGCTGGGACATCAGTTGTAATTCACAAAGAGGCCATTGTCTTTGTGATGGTTTTGAGGAGAATGATGCATTAACTCACCCAGCTCACCGTACAGATAGGACCCAAGACATCCCAGAGAGCAGTCCTTTGAACGGCCCTTAGAATGCCCTGCCACCTGTGATGACAAACACCCCAAGGGCATGTCCCACATTCTCAACACCTTTTGGTGAAATAGCCATTGCAAAATTCCAACCACACCATTACTTGTAAATGTCAGAAGGGAAGGTAATAGCTCTCCAAAAGCCAGCTTAGGACTGAGTGTGTCCAGTCAGTCTTATGTCCTCAGGAAAGGAAAGCTTTTATGGTTCTGGCACCACCAAGGCACTTTCCACCACAATCCTGAACAAGGCCATTAGTAAAACAGAAGATAATGGCCAGAGAGAGGAAAGCAGCCCGGCAACTTTTGAAACGGCAAAAGAGCGGTTATGGAGAGTAGACCAGCACCCTGTGCATCAGGGTCTTCATATGGTGGTATAAAAAGTCTTTGAGAGCCAGTCGATCGGTCGATCGTGAGGAATATTTGGAAAGTTTGTTCCTCCTGCACCTAAGCAAGATGGGCAGAGGGATCTGAATAGGGTGCAGTGTAAGCCTGATGGCACCAGACCCACAGAACCAGCACATCCAATTGATGAGTGTCTGAAGAGCTTGGAGCCAAACACGATTGAACTGATTATGAATAGATTATGGACCCTGAGCCCCTCGTGAACTGGGAAGATGTTGCAGGGGTAGCGTTTGCGAACACCACAATAAAGGAGATAGTTGTGTGGCCCATGATGAGGCTAGACATCTTCACTGGTTCATGAGAACTCCAGAAAGGAATTCTGCTCTTTGGTCCTCCTGGAACTGGAAAAACACTGATCGGCAACTGTGTTGCTAGTCAGTTGGGGGACCTTTTCAGTATCTCTGCCTCCTCCTTGACCTCTAAGTGCGTAGGCAAGGAGGAGAAAATGGTCCGTGCAGGTTGTTTGCTGTTGCAAGATGTCAGCAGCCAACTGTGATATTTATTGATGAAAATGATTCCCTGTTATCTCAGTGGGGAGATGGTGAGCATGAGTCTTCCAGCAGTATAGAAACTGAGTTTCTATTTCAGTTACTTGGAACGACCTGGTCTTCTGAAGATCGTATGCTAGTGGTGGGAGCAACCCATTGCTCTCAGGAAATCATGAGGCTGCCGGAGGAGACCGGTGAGAAGGCTCTGCATCCCCTCCCAGAAGTCACGCAGGAGGAAGGAAGTGTTGATCCGATGTCCGGGGAGCAGAGCTGCCTCTGTGAGGAGGAAACCGAGCTGGCTGCGCAGCAATTGGAAGGGTCCTCGGGGGCCGATGTGACACAGCTGTGCAGAGAGGTCCCCCTTGGTCCCATTTGTAATTTACAGGTTGCCAGTGTGGGCACAGTAAGACCAGATCGAGTTCCACCAACAGCTGGCATTGATTTTGAAAATGATTTTATTTTGTCTCAAAACCCCTTTATGCTCTTTTCTTAAAAATTTAATCTTTATTGTACTTTTTATATTACCTTTTAGTCCCCTTGTACCCTCTCCCCACCAGCAATCACCACACTGTTGTGCAGGTCTTTGAGTCCTTTTTCCTTCTTGCTCAATCTCCCCCACCCCACCAGTTGGCCACTAGCTGTCAGCTGGGCGACCCAGTGTGTCTCCAAAGGCTTTAGAGCTTTATGAAAACTGGAATAAGACTTTTGATTGTGGAAAGTAAATAGGGCAGTTAAAATGGAAAGATGGCATCTTTGTAGTAGTCTTTTCCATTCTTTAGCTTAGGAAATGGGATTTATTCATTGTACTCTTAGTGTATATTCTGAATCCAATACCTCAAATAAAATAGAAGAATGATAGGTAAGACTTTACAGTTGATTGACAGCCTCTGTTAATAGAAACTTGATTTTTCTTCCAGTTATTGCCTGATGTGTACACCTATTCATACAAAACACCAAGAAACTTTTTTCTGTTGTTTCTAACAGGTCTTTTTCAAGATGTGTAATGAGATGAATAGTGAGCTCAAATTGAAACTAAATCTTATTTGTATATAAGGATGTATGATTTACATAGAAAGGGTTTCTTCCGAAGACGCCATGATTCTTAGTGCTGGCTAGCATAGGGTTTACCTCAGAAACAGAGCTTTGCTCACTGTTGTTTAAAGATTTGAGATCTCACCAAAGCTGGAGTGAAAGTGCCAGTTTTTACTCCGTCTGGTTTGTAACCTGATAAAGTCTTCCTTTACCAGGACAAGCTAATACAATATGTGCAGAAATTAAAAAAAGAAGAAAAAGAAAAATATGCAGAGGATGCAAAAAAGATTTGGATAAATAAAGATACATCATGTTTTTGGTGAGAAAACCATGTGGCAAATACATACAATTAATCTCTAAACACAGTTCCAACATGACCCCCAGTGGGAGTTGTGGGGAGATGGGAACCTGGGGAAATCATTCTGAAGTACAACTAACTGTAAAACGTAAATAAGAATATTCGATGTTTTCAAAAGTAGCACACAAACACAGGAGTAGGCAGGGGACAAATTTCTCTTTACCAGAATGTAGAACACATTGTAAAACTGTAGTGTGACTAAAAAGTGTGCTAACAAAGCCAAATAGGGAAATCAGTGGAATACAACTAAAGACTAGGAACAGGCCTAATATGAATTTAGTATATGCAGATCAGTGATTAAAGTATTTTTTTAACTTTCATATGGCATTGGGACATGTGGCAAAAAATAAATTAAAAAAATTATGTATCTCTCAAACACCATAGATCAAAATAAATTTCAATTAGATCAGTTATTAAAATAATAATACAAAGGCTGTATGGGAAAAATTGATGTGAATGTGTACTAAGGAAGGGAATACTTTCTATAGAAGGCACTGAAGGTGGGAAATCAATAATTAATGATAGGTCTGACTACCAAAGAATAGAATGTGTAATTTTATTTATGGTACTTTTATAAATATCATAAATAAAATTAAAAAGCAAATTATACATTTTAGAAAACATTTACAGCATGCATGACAAAAAAGGACTTTTTTTTTTATATATAAATAACTGATAAGCATCAAGTGCTTGACTTTGCTAATTACCAAAAGTGCAAATGAGAGTAATAATAATAATAAATAATAATAAAAGGCTCCATGTACCAAATTCATACAGGTCACTTAAAGTTTTACTCCCTAGGTTTAGTGAGGACATGGTAAGCAGTCACCCCTGTATACTCCTAGGGGGGAATGTAAATTGATAGATTCTTTTTTTGAAGGGCAACATGCTAGCAAGAATCATAACTCTTAAAATGGGCACAGTCTTGGGCTCAGAAATTCTATTTCTAGGAAATTATCCTAGGAAAATAATATAAAAATATATGTAAATATTTAGCCACAATGATGTTTATATTAGCATTTTTAAATAGCAAAAACTTAAAGTAACTTAAATATCTAACAAGTTTGTTAAATTATTTAATAACTAAGTATAATCAGTTGTAAACAATAGATTATTAAATGTAACTGAGAATTATATTGGAGAATTTCTAATGACAAAAAAATTGCCCATATTTTAATCATGTAAACAACAAATTCTAATCAGTAAATGTTTTTAAATTATATATGTATATGTATACATATTATACATATATATATATGTGTGTGTGTGTGTATATATATATGGAATTATATGGACCAAAATGTTATAAGAGATTTTGTCTACATTCCTCCATTATTTTTCTATAATGAGTATGTGCTACTTCTGAAATAAGAAAAAATAATGTTCTTTGCCTTTTTTTAAAGAAGGAGTTACCCCTCACCTAACACCATATAAAAAAATTAACTCAAAATGAATCGAGACTTAAATGTAAGAGATATAACTATAAAACTCTTAGAAGACACACCTGAAACTAGTAATACAAAATAATACTGAATGTAAACTGTAATTGAAAAGTTTTTTTTTTAAGGTTTTATTTATTTATTTTTAGAGAGAGGGGAAGGGAGGTAAAAAGAGAGGAAGAGAAACAGCAATGTATGGTTGCCTCTCACATGGCCCTCACTGGGGACCTGGCCCACAACCCAGGCATGTGCCCTGACTGGGAATTGAACTGGGACCCTTTGGTTCCCAGCCCACGCTCAATCCACTGAGCTACACCAGCCAGGGCTGAAAAGTTTTTAATTAAAAAAAACTCTTAGAAGAAAGCATAGTACTAAAGCTTCATGATATTGGATTTGCAATGAATATTTTCATGGATATGGGGCCAAAGGCACAAGCAACAAAAGAAAAAATAGACTAATTGAACCTCATGAAAATTAAAAAGTTTGTGCATCAAAAGTCACTATAGTAGAGTAAAAAGGCAACCTACATAATGAGAGAAGATATTTGCAAGTCAAATATATGATAAAGGATCAGTATTCAGAGTATATAGAGAATTCCTTAAAGTTAACAACATAGAAACAACCCAATTAAAAGTGGTTGAATGAACCTGAGAGGCACATATAGAACATTCCATCCAATAGCAGCATGATACACATTCTTTCAAGTGCACGTGGACATTTTCCAGAATAGTGCATATACTAGGCCACAAAACAAGCCTTAACAGATTTTAGAAAACTAAAATCATATCAAGTATCTTTTCCAGTCATAGTGGTGTGACATCAATAATAGGAGAAAAATTGGAGAAGTCATAAATATGTGGAAATTGAACAAAACACTCCTGAACAACCAATGGATCAAAGAAGAAATCAAAAGAGAAATCAAAAGTATCTTCAGAGAAATGAAAATGAAACACAACATGCCAAAACTTGCAGTATGCAACAAAGCAGTTCTAAGAGGGAAGTTTATAGTGACAAACGCCTAAGTTGAGAAAAAAGAAAGATCTCAAACAGTCTAACTTTATGTCTCAAGGAACTAGAAAAAGAAGAACAAACAAAGCCCCAACTTAGCATAAGAAAGAAAATGATAAAGAATAAATAAATGAGACTAGAAATAATAAAGCAGAAATAAATGAGAACAGAGTGACAATTGAAAAGGTGAATAAAACCAAGAGTTGGTTTTTTGAAAAAATAAACAAAATTGACTAACCTTTAGCTAGACTGACCAAGAAAAAAAGAGAATACATTATAAAACACCACAAAAATACAAAGGATCCTAAGAGACTACTATAAAAAATTATATGCTACCAAAGTGCGTAATGTAGAAAAGGGATAATTCCTAGAAACCTACAACCTACAAGACTGCATCGTGAAGATACAGAATTTCTGAGCAAAGCAATAATGAGCAAGAGATTTAAGAAGTAATCAACGACCTTCAACAAAGAAGAGCTCAGAATGGTCTCAAAAATAAGTAAATTCCACCAAACATTTAAAGAAGAACAAAGGCCAATACTTCTCAGGTTCTTTCAAACAATTGAAGAAGAAACACATCCTGACTCCTTTTATGAGGCCAATATTACCTTCTTATACTAAAGCCAGAACACTACAAGAAAAGAAAATTACAGGTCAATATTGCTGATGAACATAAATCCTCAACTAAATACTAGCAAATTGAATTTAACAGTACATAAAAGGATCACACCATGATCATGTTGGACTTATTCCTTGGATTAGAGAGCTTTAAAAACTCCCAACTAACTAGGCATAGAAGAAACATACCTTAACATAATTAAGACCATGTATGACAAGCCTTCAACTAACATACTCTGGCCAAGAAGAGATGAAAACTTTTTCTGTAACATATTATTCTCTAACATACTCTGGTGAAGAGATGAAAACTTTTTCTGTAACATCAGGAACAAGGCAAAATTGTCCATTACATCCCTTCTAGTCAAGATAGCATTGTAAGTCTTAGCCAGAGCATTTAGACTAGAAAAAGAACAATATGACATCAAAATGGGAAAAGAAGGTTACATTGTCTATGGTCGCAGATAATACAATCTAGAAAACTCTCAAGACTTTAACAAAAAACTTTTAGAAATAATAAATAAATTGAATAAAGTTGCAGGATACAAAATCAGGATACAGAAATCAAGCCCACTTCCAATAACATCAAAGAGAATAAAATACTTAGAAATAAATTCAAGAAAGGAGGTGAAAGATCTGCACATTGAAAACTACAAGATGTTAATGAAAGAAGACACAAACAAAAGGAAAGATGTCCTATGTTCATGGATTGAACAATTTAATATTGTTAAAATGTCCATACTACCAACCCAAGACAACTTACAGATTCAGTGCAATCCTTATCAAAATTCCAAAGGCATTTTTCCACAGAAATAGAAAAAAACTATCCTCAAATTTGTATGGAACCATAAAAGAACTCAAGTAGCCCAAAACAATCTTGATAAAGAAGAACAAAGTTTGAGGTATTGCACTTCCTGATTTCCAACTGTGTTAGCAAGTTATAGTAATCAAAACAGTATGGTACTGTAAAAACAGATATAGACCAACTGAACAGAAAGAAGAGCCCAGAAATAAACTCATGCACATACAGTCAGCTAATCTTTGACAAAGGTACCAAGAATACACCATGGGGAAAGATAGATTCTTCAATAAATGGTGTTGGGAAAACTGAATAGCCACATGCAGAAGAGTGAAACAGGACCACTATCTTACACCGTAAACAAAAATTAACACCAAATAAATGAAAGACTTGAATGTAAGACCAGAAACAATAATGCTCCCCAAAGTAAATATAGGGCTATTTATTTTGGTTTAGGAGGTGAGCTCCTTACAGTTGGTGTTGGTGATAATTTTTATTTTGGGTGTGACAGCAAAGCAAAGGCAAAAAATCAAAATAAACAAATGGTACTATATCAAACTATAAAGCTTCTGCACAGAAAAACAATCAACCAGCAAAATGAAAAGGCAGCCTGTAGAGTAGGAGAAAATACTTGTAAACCACATATCTGACAGTGGTTTAATCTCTAAAATATGTAAGACACTCCTACAATTCAACAGCAAAAACAAAATAACCTAACTTAAAAATTGGCAAAGAACTTGAATAGACAATTTTTCAAAGAAGGCATGTAAGTGATTAACAGGTATGTAAAAAGGTGCTCAACATCACTAATCAGGGAAATGAAAATCAAAGGCAATGAGATATTCACAGCTGTTAGAATAGCTATTATCAAAAAGACAAGCCATAAGTGTTGGCAAGGGTGTGGAGAAAAGGGAACCCTTGAATGCTCTTGGTGAGAATGTAAATTGATTCACCCATTTATGAAAACCAGTGTGGAGGTTCCTCAAAAATGAAAAATAACACTACTATATGATCCAAGAATCCCACTCCTTGGTATACATCCAAAGGAAATGAATCAGTATCTTGAAGAGACAGCTGCCCTCCCACGTTCATTGCAGCATTATTATTTATAATAGCCAAGACATGGGAACAACCTCAGTGTCTACTGATGGAGGAACGGGCTAAGAAAATGTGGTATATATGTACCACATATTCTTATTATGAGAAAAAGGAAATCTTGCCGTTTGTGACAACATGGATGAACCTGGAAAACATTTTGCTAATGAAATAAGTCAGAAAGAGAAAGACAAATACTGTTTGAATTCATTTAGATATGGAGTCTAAAAAAGTTGAACTCAGAAGCAGAAAGTACAATGGTGATGGCCAGAAGCTATTGGATGGGGAAAATGGGGAGATGTCAATCAAAGAGTATAAACTTTTAGTTAAATGATGAATGAGTTCTGGGGATCTAACGCGCAGCATGGTGACTATAGTTAATAATGCTGTTTTGTGTATTTGAAATTTGATAAGAGACTAGATCTTAAGTGTCCTCTCTCCACGCACACAAATGATAACTCTGTGAGGGGATAGACATGTTAATTAGCTTGATTGTGGTAATCATTTTACAATGGATACACATATCACATCATCTCATTGTACACCTTAAATACATTCACTTTTTATTTGTCAATTTCAGCTCAATAAAGTTGGAAAAATATTTCTTCAAAAAAGTAAAAATAAATAGGGGAATATAATTCCTAAAAATGGGAAAAGGACTCTAGTAGACATTTCTCCAAAAAAGATGTACAAATGGGCAAAAAGCACGTGAGATATTTCTCAACATCACTAATCATTAGGGAAATGAAAATCAAAACCTTAAACACAATGAAATACCACCTTAAACCATTAGGATAGCTACTATAAAACAAATAAAACAGAAAATAACCATTGTTGGCAAGGATGTAAAGAAATTGGAACCCGTGCACACTGTTGGTGGAAATGTAAAATGGAAAACAGCATCAGTTCCTCAAAAACATTAAAAATAGAATGACTACCCTGGCCAGGCAGCTCAGTTGGTTAGAGCATTGTCCCGATACACCAAGGAAGCAGCCAATGAACAACAATCAATGTCTCTCTTTCCCTCTCTCTCTTCCTTTCTCTCTCTAAAATCAATAAATAAAAATTTAAAAATATATTGAGAAAAGAAATAATGACAGTGAATATCTTTAAAAAATAGAATGACCACATCACCCAGAAATTCCACTTCCGAATACATACCCAAAAATTTAAAAGCAGAGCTCAGAGACATTTATGCACCTGTGTTCATAGCAGCATTATTCAAATTAGCTAAAATGTAGGGGCAACCCAAGCAGTATATACTATTCAGCCTTAAATATGATTGTTTAGGGAATATTGTTTAGCCTTAAAATGATAGGAAATTCTGACACAGATGACAACACAGATACATTTTGAGGACATTAGGCCAAATGAAGTAAGTGAATCACAGAAAGGGTGAGGTAGCAAGAGCAGTCAGATTCATAGAGACGGAAAGTAGAATGCTGGTCACAGAGGGCGGGGGTGGGGAGGGAAATGGGGAGATGTTTAATGCGTACGGAGTTTCTGTTTTCCAAGATGAAAAGAACTTAGGAGATGGATAGTTATGCTGATTGAACAACAATTTGAATATACTGCATATTGCTAAACTGTATACTTATAAATGGTTAGGATGGTAAATTTTGTTATGTATATTTACCACACTAAAAAAAAGAAGGGACCATTAATCGTTGAACACTAGGAGTTCTATTCTGAGTCCAGTCCCTGATTCTTCATTTACCAGCTATGTGACCTTGGACATGTTGCAGCTCTGCCATAGGGTTATGAGTCAAATGGAGGAAGGAGAATATATCATACTCTCTGCTGTTGTGTATATAAAAAACTTTCACAAACTATGTCAACACCAGGTAGATGTGAGGAAATAGACTCTTTTGTGTCTCCAAAGAAATAAGTTAATCAGATCAATTTTGTAAAGTGCTTAAAACTGTGCCTGACACATAATAAACTAAGTGTAAGCTGTCATTATCATTTTGCATTAAGTTGAGAGAGAGAGAGAGAAACATCAATTTGATGTTCTACTTACTTATGCATTTGTTGGTTCATTCTTGTATGTGCCCTGACCAGGGATCAAACCTGCAGCCGTGGTATATCAAGATGCTGCTCTAACCAACTGAGCTACCTGGCCAGGGCTCAGCTATTATTATTTCATAATCCTTCTTTATATGGGACATAATGAAGTACACACACCATGAACACCTCTGAGTTCTCTGCATCTACGCCCACAGGAAAGATGACACTCGGAGGGCTGACCGGAGCCCTGCTCAATAACAGCTGACTCAGGGTCTCTCTGAAGTTTGTCCTATTACAGCTCACTCAACAGTTCCCAAGGGCCTGAAAGAGTTAATTATCTCTCCTAACTAACTCCAAACACTGACTGCAATTCAGCTAACTTAATAAAAAAGTATAACGATCCCAGATTATTTATACTTTCAATTATATATCAATTGTACAATGAAGTGAGGTACTTAACAACAACGGGGAAATGCACTCTTGCTGTAATTTACAAAGCTAAGTAATATGTGAAAAGAAAAAACTAAAATGTACATGAAAGCATAAGTAGTTAATTTTTATAGTAGGAAAGTATTAATCAAAATAGCTAACAGATTCCTTGTGTTACATGTGAGCTGGGAAGGCCAACGACTCTTCCAGTCCTATGCCAACCGGGAATGATGTGTCTTCATCAGACTTATTTTCTGTAAGGTTTTACAGCAATTTACTAGTAATCTAGATAATTTAAAGGAAACTCTGAATGGAAGAGTAAGAGACTGAAAAACAAGAGAGGAGAGAGAATGGGAGAGAATGCCAAAGAGAATTAATTTCTGAAAGTACCTATAGTCCATATTGATAACAAATAACAGAGAAAGGAAAAGAGAGGAGAGAGCTCTTTCTTACAGTAGCATGAAAGGAACGAATAAATGTAGAAAGAATGGTGAAGTTAGAAAAATCGCTGTTTTGCAACCATCTTAATAATAATTCATGCAAGATTCCTCAGTGGATGCTAAACTAGTGAGTGAGGGAGGATATTTCAGGAGGATATGAATATTTATGGTGTGAAAGTACCCCCTGTGAAATACCTATTAACTGCAAAGGAGAGAACAGCCCTGTTCCAGTGGAGAAGCCTGGCAGACACCACCTTAAGCCAATGGCCCAAGCTGACTAACTGGAAATGTGACAAACCTCCTGATGAGGCACACTTGAGAAAGACAAGCATCACCTCCCCGGAACTGCTGCTCCAAATGCATCACCTGAATCTAGTCATGAGGAAATACCAGGCAAACCTAAATTAAGACAGGGTCTACAACATCAATGGTCTATACCCTTACAGAATATCAATGTCATGAAAGTCAAAGGAAGTTTGAGAAAATGATCCTGATTAAAGCAGATTAAAGAGACTTGACAGCTGAATGCAATGTGCTACCCCAGATGGGGAAAAATAGCTCTAAAGGATGTTATTGGGACAATTAATGAAATTTGAATGAAGTGTACAGGTTAAATAATAGTCGTGTCAATGTCAAATTTCCTGATTTTGCTCATTGTACTGTGATTATGTAAGTGAATATCCTTGTTCTTAGAAAATCCACACTGAACTATTAAGGGGTAAAGAGGAATGTCTGCAAGGAACACTCTCATGGTTCAGAAAACATGTATCTGTAAGACACATATAATTTACCCATGTAATATAGTAATATTCATTACACCCAGTGTGTGTATTGAATTAGATAGAGAGAAAGAGAATGACAAAGCAAATGTGTCCCAGTGTTAACAATGGGCAAACTGGGGTATAGGAAATATGGGAGTTTTTGTTACTAGTCATGCAATTCTTCTTTAAGTCTGAGATTATTTACAAAGTACAACTTTTTAAAAAAGGGAAGTGGATGAGTTAATGTCCAAGAACCTTTCCAACTCTAAGTGTTTCGGAATTGAAATTCCTTAGTGGATTGTCAGCACTGTGTAAGCCCAGGGCCTTGCTCCCACCTCCTCCAGTCCTCCCTCAACTGTTCCCCCTTCGCCATTCCTGTGTTCTTCCCCCTTTGTTTCCTTCCAGTTTTATAACGTGCAATGACTTCTGAGTTCTTGCGGGCGCTCAGAGAGAAGGGAATGGAACGTCTGCATCTATTTTACCCCTTCTTTTTTCATGTAACTCTCATTTCCTCTCTAGCAGGTCTTTTATCTCACAGTCAAATATGCCTTAAACCCCTCTCCGTAAAAAATGACCAAAACCATGCTGGACTCAACCTCTCCCCCACCTTCTGTCCTCCCTCTTTCCCTTCACACTCAACCTCTGGAAGCACTGTCCCCGTTTGCTCTCCCTTTCCTTCCTCATCCCTCAACCCACAGCAAACTGCCTTCTGCCCTCACCCGTCTGTTGAAGCTGCTTTTGCCAAACTCACCAGCCACTTCCTTGTAAGCAAAGCCGACGGGCAGTTGTGGGCCCTCATTTCATCGATCAGTAGCATCTGACACATTAACCACTCCTTCTTTCAGAAACACTCATGATCTCCATGGCCCCAGGTCCCAATTCTCCCGTGACCACTCTTTCTCCATCTCCATGGCAGGCTCCTCTGCCTCTGCCTCAGTTCTTCCCTGGCCCCCCCACATGGCTTCAAGTGTGCCCCTTCACATTCCCCATTGCCCACCTGACACCCTCAATGGGATGCTTCAGACGCTTTTCAAACTCAGCATCTCCAAGTCTGAGTTTTTCACTTTGCCTTGGCTCCTTACCAGAGAGAATAGCACCACATGGACTTTGCCAGCAAACTAGTAGCCTGGCATTCATCCTTTCTCCTCCCTCACCCCACACTCCAATCAGTTAATAATTCCCATTAACTCCATCACTCCATGGTGGCTCTACCTCGGGCCAGCCACTGTGTGTCCTCTTCTATTCATCTCACTGCAGCCACCGACTTCCAAGCTCTAGCCCACATTTCACTACGCACTTTAAAATGATTTTTCTAACATAAAAACATGAAGTTGCTCCCCTGCTTAAAATCCTTCAGTGATGTTCCATGTCTTCAGCCTAAAGTACAAACAGCTTAACAGGGCTAATAAGATTTTTCATGACAAGGACATTAGGACCACTTCCCCCAGAACTTCTTTTCACTTCCGTGGGAAAGCCAACTTCTCCCACATCCATGGCTTAGAAGGTAGCATGGTCTCCGTTTGTTTCAAAGTCTGCCTTCTGCACACCAGAGTTAAGTTTTGTGCACCTGTGACAATGTCCACCTTGTCCACCACTGTGTTCCCAACCAAAGCCACTGCCTACAGCCAAAAGAAGTGGCTTGCAGGGCTCTCATTTCCATCATATGGAAGCTTCATATTCTTCCAAATTACCATCCACAGAGTAGAAGTTTTCTCTCCTCAGCCCTATCTGAACCTTTGGGAAACATCTCTTTGGTCAGTGACCTAATCCAATTCTGAAATATCACTTGGTTTTCTACCACAAATAATTTTTCCTTTTAGATACTGAGACTTTTCTTCTCTATCCTTAGGTACATCAATGAATCATTACTTTAGATTCCACTAATTCAAGTGTTGCAAATATTAGACACAGTGACACCTGAAAAAGTTCATTAACCCCATTACTGCAAATATTCAACTTTTTGCTGACAAGGAAAGGCACTCTTAAATGAAAACTTAGGAAATGAAGGAATCATTTAACACATTTTCCTCCTTTGAATTTAATAATTCATTTTTACAAAATAAAATACTCTTTTTAGTTATAATACTTCCACTAAAATGTAAATCATTGTGAACTGAGGTTTTTCATTACCTTATCTTCTTTTACTTGTTAGGGTATACATAATAAAATAAAAATGGTTTTTGACTTTCAACTTAGAGAGAAACTATTCCAAGCAAATTATTTACTGTACATTTCTGAGAACCATGTTTTAACGGAGAACCATGCTTCACTTTGATGGGCCACCAAACTGAGTCCCTATAATTGCTAATTAAGGGATATTATCTCTTGGGATCTTCTTCCACATGTGGCTTTGAGCTTGTTAGAAGTTCAGATTATTTTCTTCACTGGGACATTTCTCTTCAATTGTGAGCTTCCTACTAAGTTAACTGTGTGCAGAACAAGATAAAACCCGTCACCCCAGTCACTGATGGACTAATGTGCAGAGTCAGACAGGGTCACTGTAAGAAGTGAAAGCCTTAGCGAGCACGTCCAGCTTCACGTTTAACGAAGTCTGGATGAACTTTGTAGAGCACATTAGGAGAAAGAGGAATGTAGGTACGCACTGTGTCAGCCTCAAGTGCTTTTCTGAACTGCACATCTGCCTTCCACGAGGACGTGATAATGAAAACAAAAAGGCTGCTGAGAGTGTTTTAGCAGATTCTGGCTGGAATGGTGGCTACAGATGACTGTTCAAGCCTTCTCCTTGACTCCTGACCCCTAACACTCCAGTTTCACTTAATCCATTAATGTCAAGCTCTCAATCTTAAACTCATGCTGTACAGATGCTGTGAGTTATTCGAATTAAAGACTACCTATAGCTACCTATAGCTACCAACATAGCTTTAATTTTCTTTTCCAAAACAGTCTCATACAATACTGCTAGGAGTAAATTTATGAAACACTTTGAAAGGCAATTTGGCCTAATACATCACTTAAGAATGTTCATGTAGTTTAAGTTAGCAATTATACTGAGATATGACCATAGATGGAGAAGCCCTGGGCGCATAAGAACACTCACTGAAGGGTGTAAAGGTTATTTATAACAGCAACGCCAGAAATAGTGGAATAAACAACAGGGGACTAATATTTTGTGCTTGCTCTGTTCTAGCTGTCATGTTAGCATTTTACATTTGTCAATGCACTTGATATGCACGACAACCTTATGAAGCAGGTGCCATTACTTTTTCCTGTTTTTAGATAAGGGAACAGGCACAGAAGCATTTGTTCCAGCCCATGCCAGAGCTGAGATCTATTTAAACGGCCCAGCTCCAGAGCCAGCCCTTCAAAGGGCTATCATGTTTTCTGACAGTTACACCTCAAACATAACATAGTTAAGTGTGTTGTATTTGTAATAATGTAGAAAAAAATCTTTATCGTGTCTAGTTAGAAAAACAGACATGATCACAAGTATACATATTACTAAAAAGCGAGAGAGAGAAAAAATAAGCCTCTGTGTTTAAAAAGAGATTCATAGGATTAGAACCAATGTAGTAGGAGTGATGATCTTTGGGTGATAGAACTATATTTCCCTGCTATTTTCTACTTTTAAAAAAGTAAGCTTATATTGCCTTTTTAATGGTAAAAATGATAACTTATTCCTTTTAAAGCTCTCATGTGTTTACCTCTCCCATACCCCCCATACCCCCCTCCTCCTTGCTTCACTGTATACATCCAACACAAGATTATTCTCCTAGTCCTCGTTTATCCCCCTCTTTATTTCTTATGATTTCCCCCCTTTTTCTCTCTTCTTCCTCCTGTGTGCTCCCTCCTCCCTCCCCATCCCACAAGGCCTGTGAGCACAAGGAGACAAAGGCCCCTGGCTCTGCTGTGGGCGGATGGGGGGCACCCTCTGGCCTCTGCCTGGGGGCTGTCTGCGGTTCCTCCCCCGCAGCACTTTGCTTTCCCTTCCTTCCTTCTCGCCTTCTTCCAGGCCTGCACTTCTCTTTGGAGCAGGAAGCTGCCTCCAGACAGTCAGATGTCCCCAGGCCAGCCTTTTGCTCTCATGAATACCTGGCTGGCAGGCTTGGTGCACTCATTCCAAGGCCATTTCCTTGGTCACAACTTTATTTTCACAGGAGTAGAAGCAGCAATACTGGTACCATAAGGGGTGGAGTCAAGGGCCCCCTCTGTTCTCCCAGGTCATCTCTCAGCCCATTGGGATTCAACTCAAGGACACCTACAAGTTGAGCTAAGGAGGAAAACTGACTAGATTGGAAAACCAGGGCTTGTCAGGCATTCTTCTTTGAATTCTAGGCTCATTACTTAACCGTTTGGCTACAGAGTAAGAAAATTTTTTGTTTTTTAAACCTTTATCTCCAGTTAGTAATTTGTGTGGGGGCCAGTTTTCTCCTTAAATCTTCTTAGCTACCTGATAGTGAGGAGGAACACTGGTAGCCTTAAAAATATGAAGCAATTCCTTTTTCAAAATGTGTTCGCCTCACTCCAATCCTCTATCATTTCACACCCATCTTACTACCAGAGTCATGAAGGGTGGTTTCATTCATGCCCTTCACCAGTGGAGTGCTTGCACGTTACCTGGGCTTCAGACACATCAACTCAAATGCTGTTTAGCTCCCCCCTCCCCCCAAAGGAAAAATAAAATATTACTTTTTTTGCCTCGTTGTAAAAGTAATGTGTGTTCCTTGCAAACAAACAAAATCAGACAATACATGAAGGAGTGAACAAGAAAGTGGCAATCTCTTGTAATTTTATCTCCCAGAGGGAGATGTGGTTATTAATCGGTTTGGTTGTTTGAGCTTTCACAATCCCACATGGCCACCCTGTCTGCCATGCTCTCCCTCCCCTCACCTCTGCTCAGGCCCAGCTCCTGGAGCCCCACAAGCTCATTCCTACCTCTGCGCTTTGCTCACGGCATTCAGTTTTCTCCAATTGCCCCGCCTTTCCCTCCACCCATGCAATTCATCTCCAATTTAAGAAGTCCAGCTCCAGCCCTTCCTGCTGCACGAAGCCTTTCAAGCCTTAGCAATGTATAGAATGTGTACTCAGGGCCACACAATTCAACCACAAAACGTCTCTTCTGATGCTACCCTCTCTCTCCACCTAGATCATGTGCCCTCAGGGCATGGGCATTATGCCTTACTGTTTTCTAGAGCTTTGCAATATGGTGGTCAATCATACATGTCTATCTAATACATTCATACGAATAAATAAGTGGTTGACTGGGCGGCTTCCTTTTAATTTAGTGAAATTTCTTACTCAATGTATTTGATTATTTTTATAGGTTTCAGACATATAGGCCAGTGATAATTTACATGAATATCCTAAAAATGCTTTTAAATCTTCTCCACAGCTACTCACAGAGTACCTACGAGGTATGGGTGTCAATTAAAACAAGGATTCCCCTTTGGTTCCAGCACAAAGCTGATGCATGGGTGGGGCATTATTTACTCCCTGCTCACTAAAATGTCCCCCCTTCTGAAATTAGGCTATTAAGTTTACACTGCCCATGATGCCTAGGATAACAACATCACAATAAATCAGTGCTCAAGCTGCTGGTTGCTGCTTAAGTGTCCTAATGCACCGTCTTGGTGCAGAATATTTAGGTTGATTTCACAAAGGCTCTGATTCAGTCAAGGGCCGTGGAAGGCTTCATGGCAAAGAGGGACACCGTCCCGGGACTCCAAGCAAGAGTCCCTGTGAAAAAGAAAGTGAGAGGCAGTGGACAGGATGGAGGCAGGTTTGCTTCTCCACAATCGTCGCCTGTTTTGGAACTAAAAGGTATATGTGTGGAATATGCAAACTGCTAACCAACAAGGGATCATATTCATGCTCACCTCTCATCACATTTAATCAGAATCACGCTGTCTGTTCCGATGCCCAAGGCTGCAGCTCCCTTCTTGAGGGAAAAATGACTCTGTAAAAAGAGATATTTGTAATTAGTTGCCTATAAAGTCAAGACCCAGTCCCTCAGCTATTCTTTTCTTCTATTTCTAATCTGTCCCTCCAAAGCCTGGATTGCTGAGAGAAAAAGGCAACCTTTACTCACGCTTTGAAAAATTGTACTGAAACATACATAACATAAATTTAGCATCATAACCATTTGAAATGCACAGTTCGGTGACCCTAAATTCATTAATATTGTTGTGCAGCCATTGTTACCATCCATCTCCAGAACTTTTTTCATCTTGCAAAAGTGAAACTCTGTACCCACGAGACAATAACTCCTCATTCCTCCCCCTTCCCATCCCCTAGTGACCACCATTCCACTTCCTGTCTCTATGAATTCGACTATTCTAGGTTCCTCAGAGAAGTGGAATCATACACTCTTTGTCTTTTTGTGCCTGGCTTATATCACTAAGCATAATGTTCTCAAGGCTCTTCCGTGTTGTAGCATATGTCAGAGTTTCCTTCTCTTTCAATGCTGAGTCATGCTCATTGTATGTCTACATCCCTTTGCGTTTTTCCATTCATCCATCAATGGCCGCTTGGGTTGCTTCTGCCTTTTGGCCATGTGGATAGGGGTGCTATGAGCATGGGTGTACAGATATCTGAGCCCCGCTTTTCACTCTTCAGGGTATCCTCAGCAGGGAATGCTGAGTCCTATGGCAATTCTATTTTTGAGAAATTGTCACACTATTTCCTGTAGCAGCTGCACCATTTTCCACTCCCACCAGCACTGCCCAGTGATTCCAGTTGTTCTGTATCTGTTATTTTCTGTTGTTGCTGTTGTTGTTGTTGTTGTTTTGAGAATACTCATTCTTATGGGTGCGGGGTGATACCTCATTATGGATTTGCTTTATATTTCCCCAATGATTAGTGTCACTGAGAATCTTCCCAGATGCTTATTGGCCATTTGTATATCTTCTTTGAAGAAATGTCTATACAAGTCCTTTACCCATTTTTGAATAGGTTTTTGTTTGTTTGTTTGATTGCTTGTTGTTGTAGAATTCACTTGGACTTTTAAGTGAAAAATAGTAAGACCCTGGAAACTGTAAAAGGATTGGCTACTCCAACACATGGTAACCCAAGCCAATTTTACATATGAGGGTTAAGAACACATAAATTGTCTCCATCAGTGTATATGTGGCTCCCAAACTTATATTTTGCTACCAAGAGATTCCACTCAATTTCTCTCAAGTTCAGTGAGATTGCATGCACTCCAGTAAGAGGAGAGAATGCCTTTAAATTCAGCACTTTTTGTCCTAGACTTACTGGAGGGGCTATTTGCTGTGCAGGTGACTGCCCAGCCTGGGGTGGGCTCAGGAAGGAGGCATTGGTTCCTGGCTTGGGCAGAACACGGTATGGAAAAGGCCACACTGAAAAGGCATCACCACATCTTTGTGCTCTCGGTTATTGATTCTGGGTAGGAATCACTGCGCAATTTGAAAAGCTGAGTGAGGCTAACCTAAGCCCAGCTGTATGTACTGCATCTGCCCAGCAGCCACTTACTATTAACTACAGATCATTAAGCTGTCCGAAAGGGAAGCTGCTGCCACAATTTACATTTCCAAAGGACTGCTGACTGGAATTTTAAGTTATGGTTCCAGAGTGTACTTTCTCTTTGAATGCACACATTTGACTCATCTGAATTCTTAAATATGCAGCATAGGAACTACTAACACACATATTTTTTAGGGGGTGTGTTACATAAGCAAGAGGAAATCACATTTAAAAGAACAGCAAATAATGTAAACCACTAAACAAGGCACTGAATAGAGGTGTTTAAAAAGCCCAGCATCGCTGGGAAGTAATGAGAAAGGGCCATTAGCCTCATTTTACAACCCCAGAAAGACAAAGTGGACATTAGTTACCAAGATACCTGGAAATGGGGAGAGAAAGCTTAATTGGGTTTGTAAAGATGCATGTCTCCCCCACTTACAAAAGTGCTTTTTTTTTTTGCTTACTTAGCAGATCCCTGGGCGATCCCCAGAAAAGGAGAAAACAACACTAAGTCTCACTGCTGGGAGGGTAGAGAACAGAAGAAACAGCTGCCCCACTGAGCAAGCACAAGCTACTCAAATTAGCCCCTCAGTGAATGAGCTGGTAAGTAAGCACTAAACTGCCAAATGGCAAATTGGGGATAAGTAAGAGATCTGGTGCACCTGGTCAATGAGAGGAAGTCGCTTGTCTGGTCTTTAATGAGAAAGAATAGGGATTCTCAAATGAGGAGCAATTAACCAGGATAATTGATCACTGTACCAAATGCTACACATTTAAAGGCAAATACATGCCCAAATAGAAAGCTTAAAGATGGGGAACAAATGTGACATGAGGCATGAAAAAGAAATTTAGGTGCCAGACACTGTTTATATTTTCAGGAAAGGAAGCAGGGAAATAGCTAAATGTTGTCTACAAATAGCAAGGGACCCATGAAGAGGAAGGAACTTGATAGAAAAAGAAAGACTGCCTAATAAGGAAGAAACAGCGAACGCAGCTTAAATGGCCCGGTACGCCATCTCTCTGTACCAGAGAGACAGCACGTGGAGAATCATTGTTAATCCTTGGCACCACGTTTCATGGAACCACTTGCTGATGAGCCAGAGCACAGCAGCAGCCCGGATGCCGAGGAGCTTGGAGACCAAGTGTCCAGAGAGAGCAGAGGAAATGGGGTGGCACACGGCCCGGGTGGCCTTGAGAGCTAAAGGGCAGCAGTAGAGGAACGGACTGACTGCTTGGGGCGGCTTCACAAAGTGGAGCCATGAACAAACATTGGAAGCTATAAGGATTCGGAGGTGTCCCCTAAGCCATCAAGACTGTTGTCATAATCAGTTTGTTAATAAAATAGCTGGGGAATGAGCTAATGAATGCCCCTCTTGCCTTTTCTACCCTGGTTTTAAAGAACTAACAATAGGCTTTGCCCCAGTAGAATCTAGTGCTTATTTAGAACTGAATAATATTTTGATCTAAGGGTAATAGATGATAAAATTCACATGGTTTTTAATTTATACAAATAAAGATTAATTTCTCTATCTTTAAAAAAAGATATAAGTAATCTAGATACAGGCTACATGATTCAGTTGACATTTAAAACATGTGCAAACAAGTATGGGATTTTATTGTTATAAAATAATTATAAGTAGAAAAGTAAGCAGGCTTTCTGGGTTTGCGTGGGATTTGATTTCCAAAGTAAGAATGTGTAAGAACGAGAGCCCACAGGAATGTGCTCTGCCATTTCATCCAGCCCTGGGACTGGGGCGTGCAAATCAACTCCTTCCTTCTTTGTTGGGGACACTAAATCTTATCTGTTTTTAGGGGTGATAAGAGAGTAAGGAGAATGGTAGAAAGGTATGGGACAAACCACTTCAGTGTCTTCACAAACTGGTTTCTCTTCCTCTGTTACAATTTAGATAAGCAGTTTGGAGGGCTGCACTAATGCTTTCAGCCCATTGCTAGTTACACCCAGATACTTAACTGAGGCTCAGATTCAACTGCACAGTAGACTACAGGACTTCAGGGAATCCTCTTCTAGGCTCAGGGAACACAAAGATTATTAAGACAGCCCTCAGTACCTAGTTACCTTCACTTCTCCATCCCCTACCTTGTGTTTTACCTCTCCTCTTGCTCTCTCTACCTGGTAGTAGTACTGGCTTGACTGGTCTTCTGTGAGCTCGCTAAACTTGTTCTTGCCTCTGGGCCTTAGTATTTGCTGTTTCATTTCTTAGAAAATCCTCCCTCAGATATGTTCATGGCTCCCTCCCTCATTCGAGGTAGGTCTCTGCTGTGTATCATCTCCACAGAGACCTTCATGACCATCTTGTGGGATAGCCCATTACCATCCCATTCTTTTGTCACCATGTGACATTAAATATTTATTAGTTTACCAACTGTCTGTCCCCTATTAGAACATAAACTACACAAGGGCAAAACTTTGTCATAGCATATAGTTAATAAATATTTGTTGAATTTGACCATATGCTCAGAGAACAAATACAGGGAAATATCCACTATTTATTGCTATAAATCTCTGACCACAAGTCTCAATGTTGAAAGGTGGCTTTGGTGATTGGAGCCAGATGATGGTGGGCCAAATGGACCCCAAAGCCTCTAATCCAAGGCCCATTTTACAGCAAGTTCAGAGGTCTTCTTGATGCCCACCTCAGAAAGCCTGAGATAGGGTCCTTTCTAAGCAGGAAGCAACTGTAGGCCCTTCTAAAGAGACCAACTGCTTGGGGGAAGAAAGAAGCAACCAGAGACATCAAATAAAGAGAAAAGACACATTAGGTTGGAAATATCAACTCTTAACTCTTCTGACATTGTATCAAAAGCTTTACCTTTTAAAAAGATCTGTCAGTTGTCCTTAGACTTGATCCTTTCATGCCAAAACCTACCCCCTCTCCTTGGGGGTGGAGTGAATAGAGTGTGTGTGGGAGAACACTAAGTAGAGGCGAATGGATTCCACATCTTCATACATTCAGGACCCTTAACAAGTAAAGCTTGAAACACAACCTGTGAATGAGCTGGAATCTACAACTTTGACTCCTCCCCTTGTATGTCTGCTTCCCAAACAAGTTGGACCCAAAGAGGGACACGCCAAGACACATCACAATTAAAATGCCAAAGGTTTAAGATAAAGAGAGAATCTTAAAAGCAGCAGGAAAAAAAGCAGAGAATTACTTACTAAGGAGTTCCCATAAGACTATCAGCAGATTTCTCAAAAGAAATTTTACGATCTAGAAGGGACTGGCAAGAAGTATTCAAAGTGATAAAAAGCAAGGACCTACATCCGAGATTACAGGAGCAACACGATCATCTAGAATGGAAGGGCAGATAAAGTGCTTCCCAGATACATGGTAAATCTAAAGGAGTTTGTCACCACCAAGCCATTATTACAGGAAATTTTAAAGTGACTTATTCAAGAAGAAGACAACGACAATGGCCATGAACATTAAAAAGGCAACAAATTCAAAATTGTCAACAACTGAATCTAAAAAAAACAAAAACAAAAAACTAAGCAAACAATCAGAACAGGAACAGAATCATAGATACGGAGATCGTTTGGAGGGTTATCAGCTGGGAGTGGGAAGCAGGAGAATGAGGAAACGAAGCAGGGGTTAAGAAGCATAACTGGTCGGAACAAAATAGGGGGAAGTTAAGAATAGCATAGGGAATGGAGAAGCCAAAGAACTTACATGCTTGACCCGTGGACATGATCTAAGGGGGGAAATTGCCGAAGAGAATGGGGGTACTAGGCAGAGCGGGGCAAAGTTGGGAAAAATCTGGGACAACTGTAATAGCATAATCAATAAAATATACTTAAAAAAAAAAAGAAAGAGGTCATTTGAGACAAAATGACCTGAGTTGGACACCCGGCTTTAATTAGGCAAGTTAGCTACCATTTAATCAGCTTCAGTGATGAATGCCTCTCTCAGCTGAGTGGGTGCGGTAAGTGTAGCTGTGGAATACGAGGTCTCTGTGGGTCACTTGGCACCACAGGTGTGTCCCTTCGTATTCTTCTACCCTCACACCCACTGAGAAATCATTCTTAACTCTCCCTAGTTTCCTTGAGCAGAATTTCAAAATCTTCGGACGAAATTAATAGCAATTCAGTCTATGTCCTAAACTAAACATATGCCCTATAGAGCAGGGGTCCCCAGGCCACAGACTGGTACTGTCTGAGGTCTATTAGGAATCGGGCTGCACAGCAGGAGGTGAGCAGCTCCACCTCCCGTCTCCTCGCCACCTCTGCTCTGTGATACTGCTTGTATTACCACTGGAGATCCGCCTCCTGTACCCCACCCCCCACTTACCCCACATCTGCGGAAAATTGTCTTCCATGAAGCCGGTCCCTGGTGCCAAAAATGTTGGGGACCGCTGCTATAGAGTAACAATACAAGTACTAATAGAGTTTCTAAACTCTCTTGAGGCTGTGAATCCTTGAGTATTGTTCGGGTATTTTCGGAGAGAGGCTATATCCATCTTAAGGCAATAATTTGCCCCCAGATACGTGACCAGGCATTTCGCTGCCCTTCCTGCTGCCTCCATTTTGCCTCTTGGGTGGGCTCAACTCCTTTCCACGTGGGGGCCGGTTATAAAAGCAATGTTAGCAGCCGTTTGTGGAGTACTTACTGAAGGCCTGGCACTGTGCTCTACCCCTTGACATGTATTATCTCACTTCATCCTCCAACAGCTATGGGAGCTGTGTATCATAATTTCCAGTTTACAGACAAGGAAGAAATAATTAGCTACTCTGAGGTCATGTCCTGAGAGGTGGCAGAGCAGGGCCTGCCATCATTTCTAGTCACTTCCAAAGCTTATGGGCTTTATCCACTAATGTGAAGGAAAATAAATCTATCTAGTTATTCCTGACCTAGCACTCAGAGCAAGGGAGTCAGTCACCCAATGTGTAATGTGATTTTAGGCACACTGGGAAGGGGACGTCCCCTCCTTGTCCTTCCCTTCTCCTCCAGTACAAGGAGTCCTCCTCAAGAGCAGGCACTGGGTCTGTTGTGTTCACTGCTGTCTCTCTGGGCCTGAAGCAATGCCTGGCCTGCAGCATCACTGAGCAAAGGAAGGAATAAGAAAACATCTCACTGGCCAGTGCCTGGATTTGTGCTTTATTTCCTAATTTCTTTGTCTCCTATTGAATTGGAAATAGGAGGCAACACTTAGGTTTTATAATCATTTTCATGGCTCTCAGGTTTTGTCCTGAAAGTAGGTTATGATGGGATTGGGTGGAGGAGAAAATAACACAGTGGAGATGGGGGCCCTGAAGTGAAAAAGAGGCAGAGGAGGAGGTGCTAAAGGTGGGCTGAATTTGGCTCACGATGCACTTAACTGAAAGTTCTGTTAGGCTAACCTGTGCCTAAGGGAATCTTTCTAATGGGAATCATTACATGGGAGCTGTCTTTTTCCAAGCTGCCTGGGTTGCCATTAGATTTTTTTTTTCTCCATTAAAGACACCTATTTTTGGAATTGAAACCCTTTCTAATAGTGTTGTTACATGAAAAACATGTTTCCAAGGCAATTATGAAAAACACCTCCCCAGAGAAGTGGGCTGAGGCGGTGAGGGGCCGCAGCAGAATGTGGGTGCCCGGTCCCAGGGGATATGGGCGTGAGCTGGGCTGGCTTGTGAAGACTTGAGTGAGTTAGTTATGGTGATTGGCCTGAAATATGCCAGCGTTTGTCTTGATTATGGAGAACATTTTTCTTAGATGCAATTATGCTGTTTCATTAAAAGTATTTCTGGAAGATCTTGTGTCACATGAGGAAATAAGAGGTATTTGAAATTAAACTCATGGTTGGGTTTTTCAAAGGAGAGAGAGAGAGAGACGGAGGAATTGTAGAGTTGGGATCTGAGCTTCTCTCTAAACCTACATTCATTAAAGAAGCTAAAACTCAGATTAATTTTTGCCAAGTTTTCTATCACTAAAGATTTTTGAAAGGGAGGAGATTCCAGCAAAGAAGGAGTATTAGACCAGATGATCTTTAAGAGCCTTTCCATTTCTGAGATTTTGTTATTCTATATTTTGGAGGAAAATAATCTTAGAACTCTTTACTCAGAGCTTCTATTCTTTCTCTTGTTTCAACTCAGTGATTTATTTACTTCTTCTAATGTTCTTCATAGCAATACTATTTGTTTAATTTAGTCCTTTTCAAAATTTTAAGATAACAGTTTGATTTGAACAAACAAAAGTTTAATAGATTGCCCTGTTTAGCTAGAGAAAGTTCTAGTCTGTTTTGGTGGACAGAAAAGAAATGGGTAGCTATGGTGGAGTGCAACAGAGAGAGTCATGGGTCATTTAGAAAATAAAAGATGACCCTCCCCTTCCTAAATGTGTGAATTTTCTGGCTGGGTGCGGGAAGAGGAAGTTTCTCAATGCTATTTCCATCTCTATTGCTTTGAACACGTCAAGCTGTTAACTCAGTGTTGAGGACAGAAACTTGAGGAGGTCCAATAGATCAGGAAATTATATTAGTACTAGAATAACCAACATGGAGAAATAAGATTTGAGAAAAGGCACTACAGGTGAGTGTGTAACAGCCACCTAGAGAGCGCTGTTTAGGTCATTGTAGTTGCAAGGGCAGTATTGGGGCCCTTGGGAGACTGAGACCCCAGATCTCACTCTGTCACTAAATGGCCATGAAGCCTTGGGCAAGCACCTTCCACCTCTGGGGCTTGGTTTCTTTCTTTTTAAAAATATTTTATTTATTTATTTATTTTTAGAAAGAGGGGAAGGAAGGGAGAAAGAGGGGGAAAGAAACATTTTTGGATTTTTTTTAAGTACTTCATATTTATGTAGATTTCCTATGTCCTAAGCACTAAGGTAAGTGTTCTCTGGGGCTCTCATTCAATTCCCCAAAAGTTGTGGGCTTTAGAAACTCTCAAAAAACATGAAGAGAGACAACACTTGCAGCAGCTTCTCCCTCTCCTCACTGGGCCCAGACAGAAGCTCATCCACCACCTTTTCTCCCTGCAGGTCAAGCGATTCAGAAAAGAAACCTCTATACAAAGGTAGAAACTGGCCTGGAGAAAAGGCATTTGAGACGCGACTTGGTAATTTTCTTTCTTCGGCCTATGAAGATCTACGTGTAGGGCTGGTAGAGACACAGGGATTGTAAAATCGGAAAGGACCAGGGGAACGTTTGGCTTGGGCTGAAGCTTGAAGGAGCGACACTAAATGAAGGGTGGAATGGAACGGCTCTGAGCTGTGAAGCCCAAAAGGCACTAGACGTGGGGGTTGAGTTACCTCTTAACCTGGAGCTTCAAGGGCAGCACTTGAAGTTTAAGGGCACACCTGTCCAGGATAACGTGGATTGAGTGTTCAAGGAGGCATAGGAGTGCTCTCAATAAACTCTGAAAATCCCCTCCAGCCCAAACCTGTGAGATAAAGAGGAGGTTTTCTTTTTTTTTCCCAGTGGGTGGAAGTAATTTAGCATCACGTTCACATTAATAAGAAGCTCTTAGTGGAAATTTGATTTGGAAAGCTAGAAAATATTAAATCAATTGATGAACTATTCTGTATAAACCTTTGAGCCTGAATCTTTTCATCTGGTTTCTACACTGGTAGTCAAGGCAGGGAACTCACTGGTCTGGGAGCCAGGAAATCCACGTTCCTGGCTCTGCCTACAAAGCTAACTGTAGCCTCTTCATTTTTAAAATACCGATAATGATCTCTGTTCTGCCTGTCCCACAAGATTGTTGTGAGAATCAAATAAGCTAATGTACATTGGGAGTGTTTGGAAATGGTTGAATAGTTATTAGATATAACTATGTACAAAATATCTTATACATTAGAAAAACAGTTTGTTTGTCAAAAACAAGCTGCAGTTAGAACCAGTTGGTATTTTAGGGCAAGTTTATAATTTAAATGTTCTTTCATAATTATGTATGTGGATAAAGGTCCAGGAAAGAGAAGAGAGAATCAAAGGGTTGTTGTATAACTGAATTACCTTTCTTTCCCTTAGAAATGAAGAATTAGCCTCTAAGTTTGCAATATCAAGAAAATAAGCAAAATTATTTTTTACAGCAAAATTATTCCCGAGCTACATGACTTGAACTTTCTGGGTAAGGTTAAGTTAATTTGTGTGAAGTTTATCCCAAGAAACTCAAGCAGAAACCACAGAGCACAGGGAAGCTTGCTGGCTGACCAACCTCATTTCAGGTTGTGCAATCAGCACCGAAGCTGGAAGAAAAAGATAACAATATGAGATCATCTGTAATTTTTGAGACAGAACATAGCAACATTTAACTATGTAGGGGTCCAAATCCATTGCAGGGAAACAGTAATTAGAAAAAAATTGTGTCCTGTTTTTCTGCCATTGGAGAAGTTGAGAAATGAAAATTAGCTGATCATGGAGGTACAAGGCCTAGTAAGTTGAGCAGGGCCTTCCTCCACACAGATGTCCATACCCAACCCCTGAAACCTGGGAATATGTTACCTTACATGGCAAAAGGGACCTGATGTGATTAAATTAAGGGTCTTGAGATGGGAGATTATCCTGGGTTATCTGGGTAGACAGGCCCAACTAATCACAAGGGTCCTTACAAGGGAAAGAGGGGATAGGAGAGTCAGAGGAGAGTCAGAAGGAGATTTGGTGATGGAAACAGAAGTCAGAGAGAGAGCGATTTGAAGATACTCCATGCTTTGAAGATGGGAGAAGGGGCCATGAGCCAAGGAAGGCAGATGAGCTCTAGAAGTTGGAAAAGGCAAGGAAAATGGTTCTCCCCTACCGTGTCTGGAAGGAACCTGGCTACCCTCACCGATGTTAGATTTCTGACCTCCAGAACTGTAAGATAATGCAGTCATGTTGCTTTAAACCACTAAGTTTGCAGTAAGCATGACTGAAAACAAGATGCTAAAGACAATTTGTTAACATAAATCAGTTGTTTCCTTTGATTCCATGGCTACTGCTGTGGTTATGAATTGTATTCGCTGGCTTCCAACCTGTGTTTGTCCCTTGTTTCCTTGTTATAAACACACACACACACACACACACACATGCACACACCACTTCAAACATAAAAAGAAAAGTCCCATAGTAGACCTGAGGCCCACTGTGACTTCCTGCTTCTCCTGACTAAAGTCTCTTTCAGGAGCTTTTAGTTTCCCTATATACCCCTCTCCTCTGTCCTCATTTCCTTTTTACCTACCATCCAAGGGCTTCTTGATCTTTGAGGCAGTTGTTTCCCAGGCCCTAGGCTACTTTCAGGCAAGGTTTTAAAGGACGAGTCTTAGAAATTGGGCAGCAGGTAACGCTTATCTAGCACTCTCGGAATAGTCTTGTTCATTGCAAGGCCGGTGTGGTGGGAGGTTCTGTAACGAGATGTTGCTCACGCAGCTGCAGTGTGGCTTCGAGCTTGTGTCTGCTTTACCTTTGTGAGCGGAAGCTGGCAGCCTCGCAGAGCTGTTAGCTCAATTTATGTGAACAGGATGGGCCATGGGTTCAATGCCTCCATGGTAGTAGGGAGAATGGAAATAGCTCTTTGAAGATGGAAGGAATATGAAATGCTATTCCCCGGCATTCCAGAAGGGAGGCCCAAGGTCTCAGCACCCTGCCTGGCCAGAAGCTTGTGGTAGATAGGAGCCTGTGATTGGCTGAGACAGATCTGGTCCAGAGACCAATTATGACAGGTCACTGTGTCCTTTCTCTACAGTGATAAAACCTCTAGTTAAGTCTGCCAAGGGTTAATATTAAATGGTTCAAGACACCATGAGGGTAGAATATATTATCAGAAGTTTCAAACACAAAGACTGAATCAACAGGGTACTTTGGAGTTTTGAGTTATGTAGGCACAGCATGGATAGTCCAAATGAGTTCATAGTCACTCTGCTTTCGCCCTTCCTACCGTTCTCCAAACATACATTATTACTAAAAAATGAACTGTAGGAACTGCATATAAAAACATCCTTCTTTCTCCTTGAGCATCTTCCTGAATTTCAAAGAAAAAGGAGTTCACCCTTTTGTACCACTCAGCTGTTCTCTCCCCTCATTCTTTTCCAAGAATTATCTTCTAGAAAGAGAACATCTAGAGATAATGCATTTCCAAATAATCATTCCTTTAACCAGGCTTTAGAGAATATAACCTTAAACTTGGAAAGAATAGAAACACGTACATGCTCAGATGTGAAGGCAATGAGCCTGGGAACAGCGGCCATTCCTTTCTCCTTGACTTCTGGGAACATCTTAAAACGTGCAATCAGCATGGCATACATGTTAGATATGGCGCCACCTAAAGTGCACAACAACACAGTTACCTTTTCTCGTCATTATCAACATCATTCGACATGCAAGCCAAATTCCTATTTCCACGGACTGAGAGTCCTCCTTGGACACGGGAGAAGACCTTATTATTGGCTATCCTTGAACTGAATCCTCAGACTTAGGCACTAAGAGGCACTAAGAGGGTCCAGGGAAGGAGCATTGGGCTGCACCATGGAGTGGATGGTCCCCCTCCATACCCATCTCTGTCACTAAGGGGAACTGCCGTCCATTCTGTTCTTGTTGGGAGCTCTTTGAAGAAGCTTTTAAGAATGGAGAAAGTGTTGCCTTCCTTCCCAACTTTCCAGTGTGGTCATTCTGTATCATGCCTAGGAAAATCTTACTTATAGTGTCAGGTAGTAGACTTACTTCTTTTCATTTCAGCTCATATAATGCCTTACACTTGAACTGAGACAAATCAGTTGCTGTTAATGAAGTAGACCGTTAATTAACAATTATTACAGGATGAGAACAAACATCCAAGTGATCTCATCGTAGTCATTTGTTAATTCCCCCAAATAGTTTTTCCCTCTTAAACATATTATATCATTATATTAACATATACTCGTAAGAGTTAACAAAATCCTATTTTATATTTATAGGAAGACATGCAACTAAGGGAATTTTAAGTTCATACTGAATTACATTTCCTTTGTCATCCTATCATTGTCAAGGATTTCATATAATAAAATATATATCTAATAAGTAGAGTTTTATTTGATAAGCAAAGATTTTGGGAAGGTTAGCATTTTTGCTATTCAGGAAAAAGACAGACTGCGGTGCATGTAAATGGATATGCTGGCATGGAAGCTGTGAGGTCATGAGGCAGAGCGAAGGTACTATCTCCCCCTCTCACCCAAAGAGGGGCATGCACAGGCCCTGCCATTATGTGACTATTTGAGTTCCCTCCTCTTCACATGGCTGAGGAGCAGAAGGGCTCTCTGTACCTAGTTGAAGGGCCCACATGGGCACGATCTTTGCCTCATGAGCCCTGGCTCTGACACCAGCAGGCAGCCTGACACAGAACAGTCGTCAACCAGGTCCTGGCTCTGCCATCAGCCAGAATGAGGACAATTCCTACTTCTTCTGGACCCCAGAGACACAGGACAAGCAGAATCTAGGTCAGGCCTGTTCTGGGCAGACACCTGTGTGAAAGTCTGACTATGTAGGATGCTATTGGGAAATGGAGCAGCTTTTAAAGGACCTTGCCCTCTAGCTATAGTTTCTCAATCCTGGCACTTCACGATATTTGTGGGGGCTGTCCTGTGCATTGTAAGGTGTCTAGCAATATCCCTGGCCTCCAACCAACAGATGCCAGAGGCATTATGCTTCCCCAGAGTGACAACCAGAAATGTCTGCAGACATTGCCAAATGTCTCCTGGGGGGAAAATTAGGGGCAAAATGCTCCCATTGAGAACCACTGCCCCCGTTCTTCTCAGACAGGCTGGGGAGAGGAGAGCAGAAGAAAAAAGAGAAGATGTATACAAAGAAGGTGCATTTTACAGGACACTTATCCAAGGAGCTTCTGGCTCTGCCTTCCCTCTCTTCGGGTGCACCTCAGTTGCTCTCTCTCTGAGGGTTCAGCAGCCCTGGTATGAATGAAGGAGCTCCTGGGCCCTGGACAGAGTAGAGCACAGGCAGGAAGACGTATGCGCAAGCCCTGCGTCCACTTACTGCCCTTGAACCTTTCAAAGAGAGGGTGCAAAAGCAAGCCCTGAATCATTCTGAAAAGCTGGTAGATAGGAAAAGTCTGTGACTAAGCCAAGCCCTTTCTCTCTCCCCCTGAGGCCTTCATGACTTGCTGAGCAGTGAGGAGTGCTCAGTTCTTTCTGGCCGTCAGCACAGGTGATGTCACATAAATGGATTTTTTTCTAGACGTCCCAAAGGGCTTTCTATGAAGCACAAAACCTCTGCATGTTATACATGGAGGTGTAAGGCAAACAGCTGAGCTATGTATTTAGCTAAAGAGCTATCCTTCATGCTTAGTCCCAGGCAATGGGACTTTCAGATCTCAGGCACATAATCTGTGTGATTTCCCCTTATGCCCACCCTTTAAATCATAAGACTCTTTACTTCAGGATTAAGGCTGACTGCTACCTAGAAAAGCATCCAATAGTGATTAAGGATGCTATCAACCTTTCCTGTGTAATGCCTATAGAAAGCAGAGATGAAACAGGTTGCCAATAGCTTTCACTTCTGTCTCCTCCCCACTTTGCTATATCTACATTATATTGTAGCATGACATCTATGACTTCTTCCATTTTGGGTCTTTAGGGTCCAAAGAAGGAGCCTCATGATCAAACTTAAGTCTTGTCTAACCCCATCTCTCGATCATTCCCTGTCACTGGTGAGAGTGTCCGGAAAGCGCTTAGTCCACACCTGGCTTAGCAGAACTGACAGAGAGGACGCTTTCTCTCGGTGTACATTTTCTGGATCAGGTGTGTTCCAAGATCTGCCAGGTAAATTAAGCTTGTCCTAAGCCCCTTTGGTCAAATTTTTCGGTCCCTAGGAGCAAATGTTCTCTCCTCCTTCTTGTGAACCATTAAAATAGAGCCCAGGATGCTCCTGGCTCCCTGAGGGACACCTCAATCACACAAGCAACCTAATAAGAGGAGGAAGAATAAAGGTAGAAGTGATGTTGATTTTCATTGCTCGTGAAAAACGCCCTAAACCTTAAGAGCATCAGTTCCAGGCAATAATGGCAAAGTTCCCTCATTAGGGGATGTTTTTCCAGAGAAAAAACTAAGTACTAAGTTCCCTACAAAATAAAGGCGAGTTTAAAAATTTACCACAGCTGGTGGGCAACAATTTAAAAAGAAAAGGCTAATTTCCCCTACAATTTAACTAACAGGGTTTCCTTCAGCACCTGAAAAAAATGTGCCGTATCTTTAAAAACATAAAATAAAATAGCAGATCTGAGCATGTCGGTAAAGCTGCTTGATTTAAGCTCTGGCCTTGAGGCCAGTGTTGCTTGTTGATCATGTCTTCTTCCCATGTGTTCTTTATTTTATCTCTCCCTCATCATCCCTTGTCTTTGTAGATTTGCTGAAGAGAGATCACAATGTGGCCTTTGGTAGGCCTGGCACAGTGGCAGGTGTGGCGCTGGCTCGGTGTACTGAGTCCTAGGCGAGCACCCACCCCATTCCAATGACCTCCTTCCTGCCACTGATTAGGTACTGATCTGCACACCAGGTTTCTTTTCCACGGGTCAGTGACTCTCTTTTCCCACTGCCTGCTGAACTCCTGTTTCTTCTCTGCATTGAACCAAGGTCACAAACACACCCGGGAACCAAGGGCAGGGCTTTATTTCAGTTTGATTTTCTTGGCTGGAAGAGGTGTAAATAATGGAGCTTAGAATGCAATGGCAGGTGATGAAAGGCAAGATGAAAGAGATTGAATGGTGTGATAAAGAAGGGAAAGAATGAGAAAATTCTTGAAGAAATCATCACCTTCTTTTTGAGCTCTAACAAACTGTCTCCTGAGGCACTCTCTGCCCTCCTTGAAATTAGTGTAAATCAGCTTCTCTGCTTGTTGCTTGAAAGGGACAAGGTACTTAGGATCTATTAAGTAGATCTGCCTGTCATGCACTCTCAGACAGAAAATGCTTTATTAAAAGAGGCTGCTACCCTTTTCCTTTCTCTAATTCTGGGAAGAACATGGAGAGTGAATTCTCTTATTATGAATCTTTTTTTTTGTTCCACATGATGCATACATCTTGTGTGTGGGATCCCAGTAGAAGTACTGGGCAAAGATCATCTTTGTTCCTGTGCTATTATTGCACAAATAACTAATGTTCAAGCATGGGGTAGCTGGTTTGGAGGCATGGTCAATGGTCATGCACTTAATGACAGTCATTCTTTTGGTTAATATACAGCCTATTTAACCTAAACTGGAATACTGACTAAACATTTAAGATTTCCTAGGTTCACGATAGTGCATTGCACACCAGAAGAAAGAAACAGAGAAAGTTGAAATATCATATACCAGGAGAAAATATCCCATCGCCAGAGCCTCCGGGCCAGCCAATGATTTCTCTCATTTTCTTTAGTGTGACATATTCCAAAAGCACAAATACTGGAGCAATTTCATAGGTGAACCTGAAACATAGTAATTAATGGCCACATTTGATGTATGTAACTCAAAGAAATAATTCACCATTACAATATCTACAGAACCATTTCCTTTTTCAAACCCTGCATTCACAGAAGTTATGATTATACATTAAGCAGAGAGAAAATTGTCTTCTAAAAGGTTTGCTCATTTTTATATATTTGTAAAGTGAAGAGCTTCAATTATTGGCTTAGTCACAAGGGTCATTTATCACATTGAATAAAGAAAGAACATTGCTGTATAACACTATTTAAAAGACAATAAAAGTTTCATTTCTCTTTTACCATATATATAATTATTACCCAAAATGCAAAAAAGTCCCTTTTGTGTTTAAAAACTGTTGTATAGCTTTGCATGAAAGTTTTATCAGGCCTATATCCTATTAAGCTTGAGTGAACAGCGAAGTACATCTGATGTCCATGTAACTATTTTAGGTGCTCCTTAATAAAAGAGATTTTCACGTGAGAGGTAGAATAAAGACTATGGAATCTCACTAAGGATCACACAAAAACACATTTAACCACTTACATGTTAGTGTTTGCTGTTGATGTCAGCCAGTCTGCTGCTAATCCAACCATATCCAGTCCAGTGGAGAGTTGATTAAAATATCTGGGATGCCCTGAATAAAATGGAATACCAGAATCAGGACTCCATCCAATGAAAACAAATGCCCCTCAAACACATAATTTCTCTAGCTAAAGAACCTTGAAAGATCCTTCAGTAAGAGGACATCCGTATTCAGAAACCCCACACGCATGCATGCGTGCACACATTCACCCTGAAGGAACATTTCCTCTGACAAGAAAGACTATTGGAGATCTTTGGTATTTTTTAAAACACACTCTAAAACTGTCCTTTAAATGTTCCCTATTAAAAATAACAAATGTGGTCTGCAAGGTGGATGCTAGCTTATTTCCTAGCATTCTTTCAATATATTTGCATACGAAAGTGCTAGTGCCATCCAAAGCTATTCAGAGACAGGCTTTTCTTGTTTACACTCATGCTGCTAAAAATCCGTTTTTGTTGAAGCTGCTCTGGAATGACACCTGAGCGGGTGCCAGCATTCATAATAATATCAGTGACAAATGGCCGACGATGACAAAAGACAAGGCAAAAATGAGAAAGCAGGACATTCTGCTGAATGGTTTGTCCGGGATTCAAAAGGTGACGATGGTCTGATGATGGTATGGACACACCTAATTCTTGTCAATTCTTTTCAGTCCAAACATGTAATTATAAACAACAGAATGCTCTCCTAGCTGCGATTTAAAATAAAGCTGAACACAGTCAATATCACTGTCCCGTCAACAAGATATATGAAGATACAGTCAGTGGACTAGCCAGTCCATTAGCAAGACTAATCTAATTAATTTCCGATTTCTCTAAGACACTCTAAAGGGACTGGCATCTAAATACTCCTGAGGCTATTATTTTAAATGTGATGGTAAGTATCTTATTAGAATCCCTCTTCCTTGTCTTGCCCCATAAAAGCCTATCTATAAATTAGCAGCAAAAATTTAGGAAGATGAACAATTATGGAAACAGCATCTGATAAAAAGGCACCTGCCATTTATTGGACACCTGTCTGAAGCTAGGGGATGTGAGTCTCTCAAACCAGCATAGGCAAAACAAGATAAAGGAAGGTCATGGGGAAAGCAGGGACAAAAGTCAACACCCAGGTTACGTCTAGGACTGGAGTGCCCTTATCAGCATCTGGCCTGTGGCTAGACAATTAGATGCTGAGAAAAGATAGGAGCTTCGAAAGAAAGGAGCACATTTGAAAGAGATTGGGTTTTGTGCAGCTTTCAACCTGATCTCCACCATTCAGCCATTGTTTTACCTCCCCTGGTGTAGAAGTGCCCTGTCTTTTTGCACAGTGCCCTTCTACCTTCCTTCTCTCTTCCAGGAGCTCTGATGCTGACCCTGTCAGTTTACGCGTCCACAGAAAGCGAAAAAGCCTTCTTTGCTGCCCCTGCTGCTGCTGCCTCGGCTGGTCTGGAACAACCCTCGCTCCTCTCTGCCTCATTGACTCCCCATTTCATTAGCACTCACAGCTGAAATCATAGCCCTCTTCTCCCCCCTGGTGCCCCTGCATTTCTCTTCCTTTAAGCCATTTCCGTAGAGCGAGGAAATTAATAAGGATTAGCTAATCTATCCATTAATCTATTCTCCCAATTCACATGCATTTTCTCTGTGAATCTGGTGTCCACAGTCACACACTATTTAACTCTATGGAAACTTTGGCATGAAAAACCTCTGCATATAACTGAGAGAGATTCCAGGGCCTGCACCATGGCCCAGGATGTCAAAAGGCCAGCCCCCCCCGCCCCACCCCGCCAGATGACTGCCTTTGGGAAACTGTAGAAAGAAGTTTGATGTTTTAATGGCCCATCTCCCTTCTCTATATTTTTTGACTTTGGTCTCCCATTACACCTGGTCTCCCTCAAATTTTTCATTTGCTGATAATGATGTGAAAATACAGAGATCGTTGGACAGGTTGGAGCAACATGACCTCTTGATTTCTGCAGAAATATTATTTTGCTCCGTTTGCATGACCCCTAGGAGCTGCACGGGAATCCCGGCAGGGCTCTCTGAGAGAAGGGTCTGAGAGACCCGCCTCGGAGCTAGCCAGCTGTCCCGGCAGCCCTCGCATCCAGCTGCTGCCGCCGCCCCCACCGGACCTCGTGCGGCCTGTGCTGCGAGGCTCTGCGCCAGGAGTCCCGCGGCCACCGCGGCCTGAGCAGCGTGGGAGACGGCGAGTTGGAAAGGTGAGATCACGGCCGCTCCCGGCTCTGGAACGATCCCTGCACATTAGCAAATGAGCCCGGAAGGACGCGGAGACTGCTTGCCCATAATCAGCTAGGGAGGGGCCCAAAGTCCTCCAAACTGCTCTATTTGCACTGGTAACAAGCACCCAGGGCGGGCCTCACTTACTGACGTTTCAATTCCTTTGACGGTTTGGTGAAAAGGCTCAACGCGACATTTAACCCTTCCATCCCCCCCCCCCCCACCAAATCTAAGGACTCCCACAAACGCTGATTATTTCAGGGTTCTCTCATTCTCACTCTCGGCAGTTTTCAGTTCTAAACATTTCTTACAGAGGTAATTTTTAACAAAACATGAAGGCATCATTTAAAAGTATTTCCCCATTGCCCTTCACGCCTCTCTAAGCTTGGAGCCCAAGTGGAAATTAGGTTAAGGACCCTCAGTAGGAAGCAGATGATAAGATGCATTTTTATAAAAGAATCTCTGGAGAAGCATTAAAATGCTTAATGATAGCGGAGTGGTAACTGCTTTACCGACCTCAAATAGTACTAACTGTCAATATATAAGCACGAAAACCTAGAAACTTGCTCGTGAAAAAAAGAGCGTGACTGCTGTTAATTCTTTGAAATGCGATCTGAGGGCAGGGCAGAAGACAAGAAGACTGGGCCTGTTACCAATGACACTGATATCGAATTACTATCAATATGTCTTGCTTAGAAATCTAACTTCGTCAGTCATCTTTTTTCCTGAACTTTAAATAACATGCATTAGAGCTATACTTGACCAAAAGTTTTACAAGTATCATGGTAAAAATCAACATATTGAATTGATATATGTTTTCTCGACACTAAATGGAACAGTGGCAGACAGAATTATTTTCATTGACTTGCAATTGCCATTATCTTAACTCTTTAAATTAAATTTCAGACACCACCAGCTTTTAAGGATGAAGATATATAACGTTTGTATAGATTCTTTTTGGTTTGGTAGAAAAAAAATAGGTAGCATTTTCCTATTAATATTTAAATATTAGGCGAGGGGAATGGCTCAAACAAAAATGAATTAGAAGGACTGTTCAGGTTTGTGTTTACAGATACATGAGAAGCTGGGAGGAAAACAAAACCATCTTTAATGTCTAGTATATATATCATGTGGCTTCTCCACGAACATAATTGAGAATGATATCTAATAAGCCTTCAAAAATCATACTGCACAGACTGAGTTTGATAGAAATCACCATGCTTAATTTCTTTCCCTATATGCCTAGTTCTAAGCCTATAGTCTCACAGAAGTGGACACTAATAATTCAGTAAATCAATTTCCTAAGGTTTCTTCTATGCATACCTTTCCTCTGTTGTTATAAAGAACGTGCAAAGAACACACCCACCACACACACACACACACACTCACACGCACACACACAAAGAGCTAAAATCACACAGCAAACATTCTTAAAATGTTTGTTGTTGAATAGAATGATACAGATCAAATTTAGCTCCAAATAAAACAGCTACAAACCAATTTAGAACCACAGAGTCTCTCCCTTCCCCTGGAAAATTCAGTCATACTTATTTTTATTGTTTTAATGAAGTGTAGTGTCGCTGTGTATCAGGATGATTAGGGACAATGTAGAAAAGGAAGAGGTAATCATGACTTGGGGGATGAATAGCTGATTTTGTGTAGACAAAATGAAAACTTAGAATGCATCCAAATAAATGGTGCACCTGGCACTGTAAAATAAGTAGAGTATGAAAAGTACTATGAAAAAGCAATAAATTTGCCCCTAATGATATCTGGTGTCCTTTGCCCCTTCTTTCTCCTTTATCTTATATACAGAATGGCAATGAAGCACACATCCTTGTATCATATGGCTGAATTGTTAATGTAGTTTGAATTGTGCTTTCTTTTGTGTACATTTCTTTAAAAAGAGAGACAACCTGGAGTTCAAAACTAAAGTGTTGGCCATTTGAGACAATGCCAAAATGTTATCCCTCTGGTTCAATAATTACATAGGATGGTTTGTCCAATTTGTGACCATTTCTGTGCCAAGCAAATGACCAGCACTATGTTAGTATTTGGGCTCTGGTTTGGATCATGTTTTTTTGACCATTTCATTTCCATATTCTCCCTTTCCCTGCATGTTGCATCACTTCTACTGGCCTCTGCTGACAAATGGTTGTCTCTACACCAGTGGTTAATCTCCATGGCCAAATATGTGCAATGTAAAATATGACGATTTATAGTTAGATAACGTTTCTGATATTATCAACTTCAGATGCATCATTAACACTAATAGTAAAGGTTGCTTTTGATTTGAATCATTCTAATAATGAGTATTTTTAAATGATGAAAATAATTTTGTAAACTTGAAAATATCAGCAACTCCATAAAACAAAATATTTTATAGAAAAAAATAAAGATTGTGAAAGAAAAAAGAGCTTTATTATTTCTGATGGGACAATACCTGTTTTAATTGCATATTTTAGAGTTGTTTGGCAATGCATCAGAATTTCCTCCAAATTTTGTGGTTGGTCTGCCAATTCCCAATTATACTCTTGAAGAAGCTCATTAGGATAATGAAAATCAATCACTTTGGTTGATCTATCGAAACTTTTCACCACATACTGAAGCAAAATATCCATAACATCCTGCAGAAACGCCAACGTGGGTCTTTCTCCATCGCACGCTGGCAGCAGATCTAAGGAATGGAATCAAAATGCCACATTTTAATTTTACTGTGAAAATACCCAGGCAAGATCTTGATCCGGCAATTTTTTTATGAAGCGAGCAATTGTATGTTTTTTAAAAAAAGCTTCTGGAAACGCACGGCGTTTTCTTTAAAAAAAGAGGCATTTTTCAAAGACGGAAGAATGAGAGAAATTACTATTTCTCCCCCTACTCCACGTAAATTCTTGCATTTTAATTCAAAACTTGTTTGCTTTATTTTTAAAAGAAAGTGTGCGTCTTTACAGGGTTCATCCTAAATGTTATTTCTCCCTATAAATCATTCTAAATGCTTATGGAAATTCTTCACGTCAGAAATGCTTGAGGAACGCCTTTGGGCAAACCAGGCAAAGTGCAACATGCAATATTAGTTAGGATCTCTGGCCCATTAGGAAGGTCCGCGGTTTCCAAAGCTTACCAGCGGCTGCGCGCGCGCGCGCGCGCGTGTCGCGCGTGCGTTGGGATGACCAGGAGTGTGAACACAGGGAGCAAAAACGCGTGCAGTTCTCACGCGAATAGAATCGTTCTCCAGTGAAATCACCAGCTACAAATTACTCTTGCGATCTAAAGACCTAGAAGCTCTGCAATTCTGAACTGGAAACAGAGTCTCCTCCTAGGCCTCAGCCGCACCAAGAAGGCAACCCAGATCTCCGCGTGCGCGGGCATCTTTGCCAGAGGCATCCCGGAGAGCAGCGCTTGTGGCGCTTGCAATGTGGGACTCCAGCGCTGCGCAGAGGCTGGGGTCGGGTCTCAGACCTAGGGGCCTGGACCTGCGTGTCTCACTTTTCCGCTGAAGATTCTTCAAAGGTCGGCTTCCGCCCTCCGACTGGAAGCCTGGGGTCGGGCTCAGGGCGCCGACCGGTCGGTAGGGGTGGAGGGGAGCAGAGTGAGGGGCGGGGGTCCCGGGGACCCCGCGAGGCGCCTTTACCTGCGGCGTGTAGAAAGGCGTAGTTGACATCCGCTTTGGGACAGCTGCAGGGCTTCTGGTTACAGGCACACGCGGCCTTACGAGAGGTGGACCGCGGGGGCTCGCTCCCGCCGCTCTCAGCCGGTTTTTCGGCGTCTCCGTAGAGCAAAGCTGGACAAGGACAAGGAGCGCGACCTCGGTCAGGCGCCCGCCGGGCCGGGCTCCCTCGCCCCCGCCCATCCCGGACCTAGTAACCCCGACGCCGCTGCTGGGGAAGCAGAGCTGAGAAGGTGGCTCTGCGCCGCGGGCCGCGGGCGTCTAACTCTGTTCGCTTCCCTCCCCAGGGCGCGAGCACTCACCGCACAGCTTGTTCCCGATGCCGCCCGTGAACTTCTGGGCCACCTGACACCAGGCTCTCGCTGTCAGGAAAGACAGGAAGGAGGTCGGCGAGGCAGAAAGAATAGAGCAGAGAGATGGACGTGTGAAATTTCGTTCTATGTGAACAACGTCAATAGACCCAGGGTCCGGGAAGGGGCCGCCCAGGGTTAGGCGCCGCGGGCAGGTGCGGGAGGTGCGCGGGAGCCTGGCGGTCGCGCGCGGCCCTCGGTTCTCTGATTCTTTTCCCGAGGAGAAGCCCACACCGCGGCCCCTTGCACTTGTCCTCTAGGTGCCAGCAGGTTCAGGAAAACTGCCTCCCCTTCCCACCTCTCTCGGGCGAGTTTTCCTATACACGTAGTCGTTCCTTTTCCTCGCAGGCTCTCCTTCCAAACTAATGATTCTCTCCTTTCCAGTTTACCCTTTCCCCATCGTGACTCTGTCTCTCTCCAGGATCGAGACACCAAGATGGTGGCAGTGTTCCAGGCCCACGGAACAGAGGGTCGAGGAGACGCCTCTGATGGGAAGCCTAGCCCAGACTTCGGCGGAATGGGCCCGGGAATCTTTCTAGGGGATGAGGACCTGTGGAGGTTTTGGTCTCTTGAGCCATCAGGGACCTACCCCGAGAGCAGGGCGAAGCCGCCGAAGTTTTCTGTTGCAGGTGGAAAACCTCCTTCGTCTTCCCTAGCACCGCAAACCCCCGTCCACCCTCAAAGCTCGCCTGCTGCAGGTCCTGATTCTCCTACCTGTGCCGGGGTTCTCGGGATTCCCGGAGCCATCTTCAGACCCGAAAGACCAAAAGCCAGAACCGGGAGATGCCATTGGCGCTGCGAGACTGGAGCAGATCGCCTCCAAGTGCGAAGTGTCGGGGAGCTGCCTTCGTCTGGGTCCTGCGCGCGTGCGTATGTGTGGAGGGAGGAGGGCACCACGCGAGCGCGCGGCAGAGGGTGGATGTCACTCAGGGACAGGAACGTGCGTGTCTGCGTGCGCTTGTGTGTGTGTGTTGGAGTTAGGGCTTTGAGACGTGACAACAACACTCTGAAAGCTGTGGAGGTTAAATAGGGAAGGGGGCTGAAGGATCCTCACAGCCAGATACGAAAGTGCTGACGGCCCGAGGGATTTTGAAGGCGAGGGAGCCCAATACGGATGGATGAGGGGGCGGCGGCGAGGAGAATGGGAGAGGGAAGGAGCTGAGTGGTGAGAGTGAGACACAGTACGCACGAGCTGGAGTCGGAGTGAGAGGGCGGGAGGTGTGCAGGCGAGCTCCCGAAGAGCGGGAGGCGAGAGGGTGCGGGCTTTCGCTCTGGGCCCGGATGCGCTGTCCAGGGTGCTAACGCGCTGACTGAGTACTGGCCTCAGCGAAGGGTGGACCAGAGAGACCTTGGCGAGGCGGGAAGGGTGGCCCAGAGGAGTCTTTTATGCGCATGGATTGGCGTATTGTTTGAGATCTGGCTCCCGTTGCGGAGAAGGAGGCGCGGTTCCCGCGCCGCCTGCCTTCGGGACTGTGATGAGGTCGCCGTGACCTCGAAAGCCCGAACGGCTGGGTCGGAATCAAGAGCAGTTCTCGAGCTTGGGGAGGGGATGGTGGAGGAGGGACGCCCACGCTCTTAAGGGCTCATTTTAGCTCCTTAGTAGCGCCTAATGCCTGCCTATTGAGCCGCAAGGTCCCCGGCAGCGCACTAGCCGTGGGCTTTCGAGAGCGCAGTCGCCGGACCCACCGTCCAGGTTCTGACTGACAGCTGGATAGAAAGACGGCCGATTGAGGCAATTAAAATCCACCCTGAGTCTATCACCTAGGACCTGGGGCTGGAGAAAACAAAAATAAAACAAATGGAAACTTCTCGGAAGGAGGGCGAGGAAGAGCACCGAGGGAGAGCAGCTAGAGTCGGCAGGATTGACAGTGGATGGGGGACGAGCCCGGGTATTTGGTGACCTTGACCTGCGGAGGGGTGGCCGCACCTCTTCTTAGGTTTGACAGGACTCGGAACAGGAGTGGTAGGCGTGCACGGAGTTTCCAACTAAGCAATTGGAGCTTTCCAAACCTGAAGTGGAAAGAAGGTATCTTCTGCTGGCCCCTCTTTTTGGCTGGCTTGAAAGAGTGACCCCCCTTCCCTTGAGGATCTTTGGGATAACACACCCGCGCGCGGAAGCGTGTGTGTGCGGGTGCGTGTGGTGGGGGACTGACTAGTTCTGTGGCCTGTTGAAAAGGGGTTTCTCCTTCCTGGAGGAAGTTACAGACTCTCATCTCTTAAAATTTCCGTTCTCTAAAAGCTGTTAAACAAGGGAGGGCTCCCTGAGAGTTCCAAGCCAGTTGAATTTGCTCTGCTTTCCCCTTAGCAGTCGAGAGCAGAGCCCCACACAAGGAGCTCTTCATGGACAGGGGGAGAAAGGGTGAGGAGGGCCGGGTGGGAAAGGGCTGAGTCCGGCCTCCCTCGGCGTTCATGCCTGGCGTACAGCTCCCCTTCTCTCCTCGGGCGACGCTTTTCATTTCCATTGTTCCAGCCACTCTTTCTCTGACCTCCTAACCAAGTCACCAAAGCTGCTGCCAAAGCAGAAATCCATATACCCTCAGTCCTGGCTACCACCTCTCGGACCTAGCTTAGGAAGGGCGTCGTGGGGCCCAGGCGCATGGGCCTTGTCAGTTCTCTCCACAAAGCTTTGTCCTCTTCCCATGTGCCCGAGCTGAGCTGGACAGAGCCGTTGGATCTGTACTGTGGTCGCAGGACCCGGGCTGGGAAATGTGCAGAGCCGACTGTGTTCCCAAGCCTGCACGAGGCTGCCGGCGCCCAACCCAGGCCCCAGTTCGGCCCCTCTTTCCGGGCTCGTGGCTCCAATGCTCCAGTGGAGCCAGGTAACAACTCCAGGGGTATAATGACTCAGTGGTCCCGCTGTCTGAGCCGCGGGCACGGCAGCTCTGCAGCTCTCACTTCAACGGTGCAGATACACGTTCTCTGTTTAAGTCCACACCAAATCCTGCAAATGTTTCGCTTCAAGCCAGCAGGCTGGGTTGGCAGAATTTTTAGATAACAGATGAGTGGTCGAAAACAGAAAGATTCTTTAAAAAAAGGAATGTAAAACACGCACACAAAGCACCGAAGGAAGACATGGATTAAAATAAGAGGAAGGTAGAATTCACAGCTGGATTTCACGGATTTTTAAAAATGCAGTGACTTAAAATTTTACTCCATTACATCCCGCAGCTCCGGAATACTTTGAATCAAAGGGTAGTATTTGCATTTTTTATGTAACACCCCTACTTCAGATGCACTCAGGATCTGATTTGTCCTTCCTTAATGCCATCCCTCCCTCGATGGCAATTTGCTTTATACTGACTTTTATTTAGCACAAGAGCCCACTCCCCCTTCTTCGGGCTCGGGTTGGAGATAACAAAAGTGCTGAGGGAGGTAATAATTGCAGTCATTAATTCACAAAGGAGGCAGCCACTGAATGGGAAGGGGAGGCGGGCCAGCGCTGGGGAAAAGCTTGCGAAAGCCCTTCCTTGATAAGGGAAGAGAGATCCATGCTCCGGCCTGGCTTCCTCAGTTGACCTATTTTTTTTTTGTCTTTGATTTACCCAGAGATAGCCTTGCAGGCTCGCCAAACAAGAGTGTATGGTACAATACTTCCCCTATGTTCTCCCAGTGCTTACATGTTGAAAGGCAGAGAGAAAAGAGAGGTGGAAAAAAGAGAAAGGAGAGAAAATAAAGACATATAAAAGAAAAACAAAAAACATTGCATCCTTTCACTGAACGCTTGTCATTCTCTTTTCCAGCTCCACTCTAAAAGGAGGGGGAGGATTTAGGGAAAGGGTCAGTTGCCTCCCTTTGGAGCAACTTTAGGGCCAGGCTGCTAGGGCTCGGGCCTGCAGGGGCCACTCAGAAATCCTGGATTGAGGAAGAGGCCAGGCAGGAAGCTCAGCTTTGACCTCCAAGGCCTCCACATAGTAGTCAGAACGCTGGGTGGGGGCAGAGGAGGCCACCTCTGGTTATAGGGATTCCACCATCCCAGACCTGCCAGTGAACTGTGCCCCGTCACGCAGGTTTCCTAGGTGCCTGAGCCAGACCCCTCCCGGCCACATGCCACAGCTACGACGTGGGTCCGCACAGCCCCGGGGGCTCCTCCCTTTGGGTCACAAACTTGGGCCGGGGCAGTGGCTCGAACCCAGGGAAAGCGTAGAAGGAGGAGCGCACTTATCCTTGGAGCTCAGCCCCGCCACAGTGGAAGGTTTCCCCTCGGGCTGGTCTCATTTGTAAAGTGAGGAGTTTTTACAAGTCATCTCAAAGGACCTGTCAGTGCCAACTGTCTGGGTTGGAGAAAAGATTGTGTTCGGTGGTCGAGAGGAACACTAAACGTTATCAGCCAGCTGCATGGGCCCTCACCCTCTGCTAGAATATTTCCCCAAAGTCTCCTGGCTCCGGGAAAGGTTGTAGGAGCCAGGGACACCAGAGGACAGGAAAAGCCCCGTCACAGCCAGAACCCTCCTCCCAAGCCAGTCGTGGATGAAAACACAGCACCACCCTGCCTTGCCCTCTCGGGCTGTGTAGACACGAAGGATGTAAGTTTCATAGAAGAGCTCAGCCCGGGCTTTAAAATAAAATGCATCAACCGAGGAATGCAAACCGCTACCCACCTACTGCCCTCCCCTCCATCTCAGATTCACCAAAATTCAGAACAGCAGAAATTGCCTCAAATTTGCAGGCGGGAGAACTTAAAAAAACATCTGACTGTTCACTCAGTAGTGCACCAAAACTTTACAGTCGGGCCAAAGGAAGGCGCAGTATTTGGGAAGGCCGTGTCGTGCAGGGTGTTGGGTGATTTGGAGATCTGTCTGGAGGCCACGTTTGTGTCGCAAGTATGGGCTGTAAGTTCGTATGTGTGTCCGGGTGATGGTGACGGGGTTGTTCGCTGCTGGGATGGAAGGCACCTCGCCCCCCTCGGAGCTTGGCCCCAAAGGGAAACACAACGGACCAGCCCTGAAAGCCACGGACTCGCCAAGGCACTTCCTTTATTTAGTAACCTTAATGACCAAGGGAAGGGAAAGCACGACTTGAAGGTGAAGTTCATCTTCAAAACGTGCACACCATCCTCGCGCTTCTTCTCCCACCCTGGCTTTATTCCGTTCTGAAGATTCAACCCGCCCGCGAGTGTCCCGCGGGCTTGGGAGAGGCATTTCCATGAAATAAGAAATCTTTTAAGTCACCCAAAATGAGAGAGGAGGAGTCAGCAAGAGCTCAGGCGCCGTCGGGTTCTTAGAAGGGCTGGCAAACAAGCGAACAAAGAGACAATTGGCGCCAGCGACAGAGACGCCCCAGCTGGTGTGCTGGTGGGAGCGGAGGGTGCCGGAGCTCTGCGAGTCGCAGTCCCAAAGGCGCCGAGGTCTCCGCCTTCCCAGCGCCGAAGGGCACTAGCCGGGGGACAGAGCCGTGGGCAGCCCCTGCCGAGGTCCAAGCCGAGACTTCAGCGCCTGAGGGTCCTCTTCTTGGGCACTTGCACCTCGCAGTCTAGGGCACATTTAGGCGGCCACTGTGGCAGCAGGGTTACACCTGCTGGACCAGGCGCCGGCGCTGGGAGGTTTTGCGCAGGAGCCTCCTGTAGTCGTAGGGATTGCTCGCGGGTCCATTCTCCTCCACCTCCTCCTCCCGGTTCTCCACCGCCCAGCACCTGCGAGCGAGACCCAGGGCCGAGCGTCAGTCGCGCCAGCTTCGCAGCGCGTCCCCGCCCACCCTGAGTTAAGCGGGTCCTCATCTCCATTTCCCCCACCGCCGGCGGGCATTTGAGAACCACATCCAAAACGTTGGGATCGTGGTCAAATGGATCTGTGATAATTTTTCTAAGCAGGTTTTCAAAACTCCTCTGAGCCGAGGAGCAGAGCTGGTGGACCCGGTGACTTTGTGTTTGACTCCTAAGTAAAGCATCAGAATGTGTAGTTTAGAAAGGTGAGCCTCTTTACGCTTGAAAGAATTCACAGCCAATAAACAAACACTAGTATTAGCTGCCTAACGGACAACCGTTATTTTGCATTTTTATGCTGCTCAAGTGTTTCTTAAAAAATGCTCCCACCATAACTAACCGGCCCCTCTGTGAGTGACACAGTTGCTGTCAACTCTGTTGGCTTTTTCAGTATTTTCAATGAAATTGTTGAGCCAAATTTCCTAAACTCACTGCTGGGAAACCCTGGCGATGTTTACCTTTGGACTCTGCAGCTTGCCTGGGGAAGCAGGGTGCTACCTACAAGGCAGCTAACGGAGACTCATCCACTTTATCCGGGATCACCCAGTTAGTGTCGGCCAGCAGTGCAGGCGGTTACGGGAGAGGGCCATAGACAGCTTTTAATGCCAGATGGTGAGTGGTCTAGACACAGGTAAAGCAGGCCAATGGGGGGTGGCGGAGGGGGAGTGATGGGGTGTGCTGTGTCTGTGTGTACACACCATTTCATAGAGGGCGATCGGGAGAGGCCTCTCTGCTAAGGGGACAGGTGAGGCGAGACCTGAAGGAAGGGGTGAATAAGCCAGGCAGCTCTCTGAGGGAAGGGCAGTCATTCCAGCAGGACCGTCCAACAATGTAAAGGTTCCAAGACTACAGTGTGTATATTGTGTTCAGGGAACAGGAAAGAGGCCACTGTGGCTTGAATGGAGCAAGCAAGAGGAAGAACAGCAAGGGATGAGAGACGGCAGAATGAGGGTATAGTATGGCACATGATTTAGAGTTTTGAGACCATGGCAAAGACTTGAATTTTACTTAGAGTTGTGAGCAGGGGTATGATTCATAAAAGGACTTGGCTGGCAGAGTAGAAGTCGGCAGGCTTGTTAAAAGATGCGGCAAGAGTTCAAGCAAGACTGATAACGGCTTGTTCTAAGCTTATAGAGGGGTAAGAATTGATCAGGTTCCAGTCATACTTGGCAGATAGAACTGAATGGATTTTTTTTTTGCAGATGGATTGGATGTGGGTGTAAAGAAAAGGAATCAAGAACATCCCTAAGGTTTTTGGCTTAAACAACTAGAAGAATGGGGCTGCCATTTGAGATGGGGAAGATCTGCAGGAGAGCATTTTCTTTGAGAGGGAGAGTAAAGATTTTGGGTTTGATTATGCTAAATTTACTTCTTAGATATCTGACAGGAGATATTGAATAGGTAGTTGGATACATAAGTCCTGATCTAGGCTAGAGATTTCAGCTCAGGAATTTTAAGTAAGTAGATGATACTTTAAGTCGTAAGAGTACATGTTGATCAAGCGAGGGTCTGGGACACTCCGATGCTGACAGGTCAGTGAAATGAAGAAAACTCAGTGAAGGAAAATAAGAAGGAGGAGCCAGGGTGGTAGGAGGCAAAGCAAGAGAAGTCCTGTCCTGGAGGAAAATGGAAAAACATATTTAAAGAAAAAATATTTAAAGAAAAATATGTAAAGAAAAAATGTTAAATTCTGGTAGGGTGTGATAAGGATTGAAAACAGCTAATGGCATATGGCAAAATAGAGGTTACTGGTGGCCTTGGCCAGGGGTCAAGAGAGACTGGGAAGGAGGATGTGGAGGAGGTTGGGTCATTCTCATGGGTTGTTCTTGCTGTAATGAAGGGCAGGGACATGGGTGGTCTGGGAGGGGGATTGCGTCCAGGGCGTTTTCTATGGTGAGTCCAATTGCCTCACGTTCACAGATTGTCAGAAATGGGACTGTAAAGAGAACAAACATTTGAGTTGTAGAGAAGAGAGGGGACAACTGCAGGACAACGTACTTGAGTAGAGGAAGGGTCTGGACTCAGTGCCCAAAAGGAAGGTTTGGCCTTAGCTGGAGGACAGTCATTCATGCTACACTGAGGATGGTATGTGGGTAAGTGATAGATTTGGTGGTGGAAGCATGTGTCTGTTCTCTGCTGTTGTTTTCTCAGTAAAACAGGAAAAGAGGTTGCCTGGTGAGAGTGAGGAAGTTTTGAGGGTTTGAAGAGGGAGGGGGAAGCCTGAAAGAGTGAACAGGGAAAGTGGAATAATGGATCATTAGAGAAATGTAGTACTGCAAAATAACCCTAAAGGCTTCCCTAAAGTGTGTGGTCCTAAGTTTTAAGTGATAATAGATTGTTTTTTCTAGGCATGTTCAGCTACTTGGGTTCAAGTATGGATTGGGTAGGAAGTTGGGTTTACCCAGTATTAAGGTTTACCAGTTGAATATAACTGAGGGAGAAAAGGGTAAGTTCATTGAAGGTATATGCAAATAAGTGAAAATAATGAGAAGCTCAAAAGGAAAGACTAAAATATGTCTGCAGATGGAATATGCCTTTATTCTAGTCCATTCTAGAGAGAGGATTAAAAAAAGAAATCCTTGGGTTTTTGCACAGAAAAGGAAACCATCAACCAAACAAAAGACAACCTACTGAATGGGAGAAAATATTTGCCAATGATACATCTGATAAGAGCTTAATATCCAAAATTTATAAAGAACTAATACAACTCAACATGAAAAAAACCCTCAAACAATCCAATTAAAAATATACACAGAGCCTGAATACACACTTCTGCAGAAGACATACAGATGGACAATAGACATCTGAAAAGATGCTTGATGTCACTAATCGTTAGAGAAATGCAAATTAAAACCACAATAAGATATCACCTTATACCTGGAAGAATGGCTATTATCAACAAACAACAAGTGCTGCCAAGGATGTGGAGAAAGGGGAACCCTGTGCACTGCTGGTGGGAACACAGACTGGCGCAGCCACTGTGGAAAACAGTATGGAGGGTCCTCAAAAAATTACAAATGGAACTGCCTTATGACCCAATGATTCTACTTTTGGCTATATATATGAAGAAACCCAAAACACTAATTTGAGGGACTATATGCACCCCTATGTTCATTGCAGTGTTATTAAAATAGCCAAGACAGCATCCCAAGTGCCCATCAATAGATGATTGGTCGTAGTACGCATGTGGAATGTAGTGCACTACATCAATGTACACGTAGCACGCATTCACAATGGAATATTACTCAGCCATAAAAAAGAAATCTTACCATTTGTGACAGCATGGGTGGACCTAGAGGGTATTATGCTAAGTGAAATAAGTCAGTCAGAGAAAGGTAAATACCAAATGATTTTACTTATATGTGGAATCTAAAGAAGAAAATAAATGAACAAACAAAATTGAAACAGAGAAGAGATTGATGGTTGCCAGATGGGTGAGGTTCGGGGGACTATGTAGAAAAGGTAAAGGGATTAAAAAGTACAAATTGGATATAAAGTAGAGCATAGGGAATATAGCCAATAATATTGTAATAACTATGTATGGTGCCAGGTGGGTAATGGAAATATCGAGGGGAATACTTTGTAAAGTATGTGATTGAGCACCATGCTGTACACATGAAACTAACATGAAATAATACTGAATGTAAAGTGTAATTGAAAAATTAAAAAAAAAATACAACTTTGGGAAGGTCTTTCAGGATATCTTGAGCTCAGTGAATACCTGACAGGAAAGGCCTTCAGATGGTACCTATGGTGAGGATCTGGGGTAACTTACTTGAGTTCTTATACCTGTTTATCTCATTTCTGGTGTAAGAATATTGGGATCAACTCTCTGCTAGGTACATCACACACATTATCTTTAATTCTAAGGACAGCTTGGTAAGGCCTTGGCTTTTCTCATCCCCAGTCTGCAGGTGAGAAAACTGTAGTCGATATGACTAGGGAGAGGTGGGGTTGGGGTTCAAAGCTGGGCTGAGAGCACTCAGATCTTATACTTTCTCCACCGTAACCCTTTGTCTTTTTTCTGCTGACGCTTCCATCATGATTTTCCCATCCCTGAACTGAAGCACTCTTGTTCCATTTTCTTTCCCCCCTCCCCCTCCACCCTCTCCATATCTTCTTGTCCTAATTAAAACTCGGCTATGCCTTAAACGCCCCAAACACTCTTTACTGCCCAACAGAGACTCCACCCAATGCCATCTTAGGAGGAGACGAGGAAACATCAGTTCTCCTGTTGTTCTCTAGTGCTATTCTCTAATCACTGACTACCTGCCACCACTTTTGTTCATTATGAGACACTGAACACAACGTTGCTGTTGTCCCTGATACACAGGTTGCAGGTTTGATCCCTGGTCAGGGAGTGTGAGGAAGGCAACCAATTGATGTTTCTCTCACACGTCAAACTCTCTCTCTCTCTCCCCTTTCCTCTCTCTAAAATCAATAAACATATTGTCAGGTAAGGATTAAAAAAATTAAACTCAAGAAGGTCCAAGTTCAAATGCTGGCTCCATCACTTATTATCTAGGTGAGTACATGCAATCGCTAAAATTTGTAGGCTTAGCCTCCTCATCTGTAAAAGGGGGAAATAATAGTAAATGCCTCAGAAGGTTGCTGTGAGGATTAAATCAGATACTAGCCGAGTGCTTAGCATAATGTAAGCCCTTAACCAGTGCTAACTTCTAGCATCCTTGTTCCAGTGAACACTAACTACACATCCACAGACACGAGAAGACCAGAAAGTACTTCAGGGATGGAATGCTGTGACAGTCTTGTGTGTCTGCTGTAGCAGGGGGCGGGGGGGGGGACACACTGGGGAGGAAGCAGACTGGGTTGGGTTGTTAAATGGGAAGCCGGTAAATTAGTGAAAAGCAATTTGATCAGGGAGTGAAAATTTTGGATTTTGGTTCACCAATTCATTGTATGACTTTGAGCAAGTCGCTCAATTGTTCTGGCACTTGGTGTTCTCCTATATAGAACTCTGTGAGTAGAATGGGACATCTCCAAGCATGTTACAGTTCTTGATCCCAAGATGAAAGAGTGCATCTTCTTTTGGGTACAAAGGGAAGAAATCATAGTTGAGGGAGATTCTAGAAAAGCAAATAAAGATGATAATAGCCATTTTTATGGACGACCTCCCCTATGCCACATCTGGTATTGAGCGTTTCACATATATCATTTCATTAATTTCTAAAACAACATGGTGAGGCGTTATTAGTAAATCCCTGTGCAGATGTGGAAAGGGAAACTTAAGAGAAGTTTAGTAACATAAACAAGCTCACTCAACTACTAAGTGGCAGAATTAAGATCCAAATTTGTGAGTGCCTGACTCTAAAACCTCTTCTCTGTCTTTTTTAAAAAAGATTTTATTTTTAGACAGAGGGGAAGGGAGGGAGAAAGAGAGGGAAAGAAACGTCAATGTGTGGTTGCCTCCTGCATGCCCCCTACTTGGGTACCTGGCCCGCAACCCAGGCATGTGTCTCGACTAGGAATTGAACCAGTGATCTTTTGGTTCAAAGGCCTGCACTCAATCCACTGAGCTACACCAGCCAGGGCTAAAACCTCTTCTCTTAACCACCACCTCACACTGTACGAGGGAGAGGTAAGGGGACCCGAGTGCCGCAGGCTAGTAGGATGTTCATGTAGGACTTTGGAAAAACAACTTTTCATAGCCTGTTATTGATCCCAGTTCTCACACCACTTTTCCATCTTATTATGTGCCCTCAATTTCAAAACTTCATGAAGAATTTCTGGAGAAAGAAAAAAAAATTCCCAAGGTATCAATAGTAAGCAAGCTACAAACAGTTTTTTACTTGATGTGAAAGTCAGTGGCAAAGTGAGAAATCCAATCCAAATTACATATTTCTATATAATTTTTCTCCCAAATATTTTTGGTCTGACATCACTGATTCTGAGAAATTACACAACATAATCGAGAAACTAATATAAATGATTAAAATTACATTGGTTAGAGCTTAACCATAGTTTTGAATATGGTTTATTGCTTAAAATTAGTATGACCATACATTTATCATCTTAATTGAGGCACTTTTAAAGGGAGGGGGTGCTATTAATGATTACACCAAGAAAACAGGTACAAACTGGGATTGTTCTAGAAAAACTGGGATGCCATTAACTACCATAATATTTATGGTGTTACTTTTAGACAACATCAATAAGAGAGCAATATACAGTAATGCTTTCTCATTAAATGTTTTGTTATACATAACATGAAAGAGTTGTAGAAGTGGAATCGTGAGTATAAAATTGAAAATGTTGAACTTAATGTGAAGCTTATTACCTTTCATCAGCCTTAAAACATTGATTCCGGAGTTCTCTCTGTTGTCTTTGTCCTCTTAAACTAGGGTTACGTTCCTTTGGTCCAGAACGAGTGGGCAAAAATTCCTTATAATAGAAATCTTCCAAATCTAATAATTTCCCCTGACTGCAAATGAACACATAAACACATCAGAGTATCAATCAAATTTTCTATTCAGTTAAACTTATAGGATGCTTGCTTTCTTCTTTTAAAGTATTTACTGTAATTTAGAGTAACACATACACATCAATAAAATAGTAGTCGTCTTGAAATGTACAAAAATAGCACATACCATAAATTACAAATAAAAGCAGAACACTTATCTCTTATCTTGAAGAGAACGTTAGCTGCTGGAGGGGCTTTTCCTGGTTCTGTCCCGTGTAACACGGCACAGCAGAGGTAGTTACCGGAGAGCCGGTAATTACAACGTTCCAGTTCGGCTGGGCTAGCTCAGAGTTCACAACAGAGCCTTGGGCCACTTTACATACTAACACACAACATTTTCCACTTTTATCAATCATCGATGCATTGATGTACACAATGTGTTCATGGTCTTACCTTACATCCTTCACAGACAGCCTTCTGTCCTCAGAGAATTATTTTTTGTGCTAGCTGTGAACTCCTGCACGTGATGTACACACAGCGTGTGTTCTCAAACATTGTAACTCTCAGATTTACTCTGACTGTGGTCTTACCCTGTGGTGCTCAGTATGTGCAGAGTGACAGGGCTTCAGACGAGGCCACCAGAACAGGTCTGGGCAACTCTCAGATGTCATGGAGCTTCTGGGGAAAAGCTTGATGAGCTCCAGATACCAATTTAAAAATGAGCTTTCAGGACGCCATTGATTCACAAGTTCAGAACTCTGTCTGCTCATGCTTCACAAAAGAGCCCTCAACCGTTATTAACACTGTCTGGAAATTAGTTGATTGAAATAGTAAAGAATTGTGCAGCTGAAATATTACAGGAAGAGGGGAGCAGTGTGCATTACAGTGTGCCACACCTACAGGTGAAGCAAACCTTATTTTCCTAACAAATCCATAAAAGTTGAGATTCAGCATGTCTTGTCTCCAAGAATGAAAAGCAAGAAGGAGTTTGGGGAAAGAAAGTTCATGGACACGGACCTGTTCAAATTGCCCAATCAAACCATATCAGTGAACCAAAAACAAAACAAAACAAAACAAAATAAAGCCAAATTCTGTATTGGGACAGTATAATTCATTCAAAATGATTTGAGCTTTTAATGTACGCTTTGCACTGTGCTGGCTCAGTGTATTCCCAGTAGACGAGACCTGAAACCACAGGCAGGTGATTATGATATAAAAGCACTGAGAGCCCACTGCCTTCCAAGTCTGTCCACGTAAGATTGGTGATAATTAATCTAGTTTGAACATATTGATTTATATTTTAATTTGATAATTTATTGAAATTCAGAAAAAAATAATTACCTATCCTTCCTTGGTCTTCGTTTTTCTTCTTGGATTGACTTCTAAAGGGAATAGAATAATTTTTAAAATCTATAAATATTATCATCTTAATATAATGTGATTGGCATATTACTATAATCTTAATATATAAATACATTTGTTCCTATAAAGCTAAATTAGAAATAAACAAGCATACACAATATTTTTAAGATCTGAATAAATATAATTTACTCAGATTTTACTAATTATGAATTTGTGATTATTTTTACCAGGACTGGACTGAAATTAATTTTTGAATTCCATTAAAAAAAAGAGTTTACCACAGTGACCACTATACAGAAGATTGCATAAGGTCTGTCTACCTACAAATGGGGGAAAAAGTCAGAATTTCTGGAAAATCCATCTCTTCAAAAATGCAGTTGTGATTTAGGCAGATGATAAGGCTGCTGTGATGTCTCATTTCTACGCCATCCTTGTCGCGGGTGGAGCAGGTGGGTGGAGGGTGAGGGCAGCTGCCACCGTTTACAGAAGAATGAAACTGGTGTCACTCACCTATAGGAGCCCATTTATGGCGTAAAAGTAGCAGTACAGATGATACATATGTTCACTGCAAAATGTTCTCAGAGTTGAGAACTTTATGTATCAAGGCACTAGTTAGAGCACTTAGGTATGCATATGATTAGATATATTTTAGCCGATACTTTAATTTGAGTAACAGAATGGCACTTTGCCTTACATACAAAGCAGTGTTATCTCTGGTATCGCAACACTGGTAATGTGTTTCCCCGTGTGCTGCCTCAATACGTTTGTGCTCATACATTTACGTGTTAGAAGAGCATATATGTCTGTCAGGCTGAAGAAACAAAGGCCACACTCACCTCGAACAAGCTGAAGATATTATAATTGTGGAAACCCTAATGCAGACATCAATTGGCCGACACAATAAAAGTACAAGATAATAAAAAATGCTCATTAATAATGGTTTGTAAGTATTGAGCGTTTTCCCAGTACTTTTAGACATGCAACCATTTTTCCTCACTATTTATCATTCGTAATACACTGAAATGTTGGCTGAGTCAAACAGTTCAGTTTCTTTAATATGTATCGGTTGTTATTTTAGTGGGTGGACTAGATGAGGCAGAAGTGAATGTTTAAATGCATCGAGTCTGGGAGTGGACCATTCAGAAAACAATAATGCGAGGTGCAGGACACCAATTGCATTTCTATGCTCCTTCCCATTTCCTATTACTTCGCATTCTTGACCCAATGCCCCAGGCTGGGAGGTGCTCACAAATAATTATGTTACCGGCATGGGTACATGGCCCCTAGCGGTCCAGTTAATGATCCCTGGGACTAGGGTGGTGTTTGCTGTGGTTGCTGTGGTTGTTTTAACATGACGGAGGCCTGTCTTCTTGATCCACTGTCAGGAAGAAAGTCTGTTCTGTTCTTGAGAACAATTTTCTACAATCCAAAATTATGCTGAAATGATGGCATGATGTTGAGAGGCAGAGATCCCCTTTCTACAAGCAAGAATCAATCAAACAACATTCTGCCCTTGAATTCTCAAGCTGGCCAGGGTCCCTTTTAATTCTGGATCAGCCTTTTCCTAGGAGGTAGTTTGTATAAAGTGGTTCTAAGTTACAGGAATTCTTAGAAGAGAAAATACTGTCCAGGTTTTATTTCATTCTTGCCTGTGCTAGAATACTCTAATAAAATGTAATTCAACAATAAATTTTTCCCCCAAATTATTTAAGGTGGTTTATAATAGAAGCAATGATGCAATCAAGGTAATAAAACAGAAGTTGTAAATAAGAAAGAGGACACAAGTGAAATGTGTTAAGATGAGCCTCACATTCGTCTCCTCGTTTTCTCACTGCTGAGTCCAGAAGGGAAGCGCGAGGCTGCATTCTTTCTCACAGAGAAGGAAGCACAGTGTATGTCATGGCAGGGTTTAAATAAATCTTAACCCATGGGACTTTATATTAGGGGCACTTATTGCTAAGACGAACAATGTTTTCAATTATAGTTTTGAAATTACAAATTGCCAACCTGAAGTTTGAAATGAAAATAAAGAATCAAATGTCCTATGGCAGCTTCTTAAGGAACAAGAGTGAAGGAGAGAGAAAGACAAGGACACAAAGGTGAGTCCAGGCGGAGACAGTCCCGGGAGGGTGTTTCTAGAGGCGGCTCGATAGACCCGAGGTCTACGCTCGGAGGACTTTGGAGGCTCAGTGGCATCACGCTCCCTTCCCTCTTACCTGATACAAAGAAACACATTTTATAACAAACTTTAAATTTCACATCCACTATGTCACGGTAGATACAGTCTTACATTCCTTTTGGAACTATACCAACATTTCACTTATTTAGAGGTCTTCACAAGGATGAAGAAAGTAGCCAAAACATGGGGGGGGGGGGAAATCTTGTAACAGCCATACTACCTACTGCAGCCAGGGGGGTACTGGAGAAAATAATAAACTGGAAGGCCTTTGCAGTGATGCGTTCAGTTACTCCTTTTGAGGGAACTGTTGGCCCTGAGTGGTTTCGTGGATGGCTGCCCAGCTTCTGAGTGATAGAGCAGCCCCCCGCCCCCACCACACCGTCATGGCGGGGCATGCGAGCCCAGCGAATGTTCTCCCCTCCAGGGCCATGCTTCTCAGGCTCAGCCTACTCTTACTCTGGACACAACTACGGTGACATTTCCCAGATGTAAGAGATTAAGAGCGCCAAATCATAGAAGAGAGCTGGTATTGATGTTAAGGCAGTCAGAATGACCATAGTAAGAAGTGACATCCAAGGAGAAACAAAAGCTATAAAAATAGGTGAAGCAACCAGAAGCACAGCTGTCCCTGATGGGCAGGCTTGGGGACATCATCTGCACAGCTCAGCAGCCCCCAGAGTGCTGTATGGCAGCAGTGTGTTATTTACCAAACAGTCTTCTATCTACGAGTGACCCACAAGTTCCGGCAACAGTGGGGCGGTCACAGTGAGCAAAGCCCTTGCCTTCATAGAGCTGGGAGTCTACAGGGGACAGTCAGACAGGAAGCAAGTAGAGAAATATATATTTCTAAATGCTCTGAAAAAAAAAAAATGAAGCAGGGCCAGGGGGACGCAGAGAGACGGGTGCGGCCTTAGACCCGATGGTCAGGGAGCCTTGCTGAGAAGCATAGATCTGAAGAAAGTACACTCTTGCTCACTACGGTGAGCCTGGGTCATCGGGAAAAGGTTTCAAGTGTGTAGTATAATATATTTTAGAAAGATTTTCATGAAAGCCACTTAAAATTACAGTGTTTGGGTGGGTATGGGAGTGGGCCCCCATCATTTCTGTAAATTTCACTTATGCGTAGCACCCCGAACCCAGGTAGGGGAAAGATAAATATAAACACATGGTCTGTTCACATATTTCACTTAAAAAAACAGACTAGTTTTCTATGCTTTATTTTTCACTGAAGCCGAAGATTTAAAGATTCAGAGTTATAAAAAGGATTCCAATCACTAATAACTTAAGGAGTATTAAAATACTTTATATTCATTTAAAAATTAATAGTTCAATGACAATGTAAGATTTTGGGGAGGGGCTCATTTGTGAGGCTCAGAATCTGCTCCAGTCTCACTGACTCATTGGTTGTTAGTCTTAAACATTCTTCCTTATTTCTCATATCGAGAATGGTATCTGTTGTTGAAGCCACAGCAGCCAATTGTCATTCCAGTGGCAATTAATAAATGTTATTGAGCATCATTTACTATTTATATTCAAGGTTAATAGAGAATGGTTGGTGCTTTCTAATCTTATTCTCTGCTGCTTGGCCTCGGAAGTAGTCTGGGCTTTATGTCAAGGGAATTGCTGAGCTATAAAGGGACTAGCAAGGGAGGAACACGATCAAATTGATGGTTTAGAGAAATTTTAGTACAGGCTCGAGAGGCTGATATTAGAAGCCCTTGGGCGGGGCCTGAAGCGTCCCAGTGAGGAACAAAGATGGTCTGAAATAAGGCAGTGAGGTTCGAAGAAGGAGATGAGTGGGAGCCAGCCTTTGCCGGTAGAAGCCACACTTCAGAGTGAATGGTTAGATGTCAGGTCCGAGAGAGGCCAGGTCCAGGATGACACCAGGTGTTGGCTTAGGCAACCAAGAGGATGACGGTGGCATTCGGAGAACAGGAACAGGAGAGGAAGGGGAGGCTGGCAGACGTGATGCAATGAGCTTCGCTGCTGCCCGCTGTGCGTGAGGGACCTCAGTGCAGTGAAGGACCCTGACAGCTAATAAGTGCCTTGTCTGTGTCTGAGTCCTGACCTGTGATGTGGGAGTGTCCCCTTAAGGGCTGTTTCTAGGATGGGTATCACAGTGCAGGTGGACATACCTTGTTCCAGGCCTAGAATTTAACAGGGAAGTGAGCATAACAGACATAACTAATTGCAGATAAAATATGAAATGAATGACTTGGAAAAGAATGGAAATAAAGACTGAAAAACAATTTTATGAATGAGAAAAACATTTTCAAACTATCGATCAAATTAAGAAATTAATTATTTTTGAAGTATAATGACTGTAGAAATCTTTAAAAAACAACAATCTTTGTTTTTTATGAGATCCATGCTGAAATATTTGTAATTGAAAAGATACAATGCCTAGTATTTGCTTCAAAATCATCCAATGAGGTTGGAGGTAAATAGATAGAGGAAATAAGGTTTGTTGATAACTGAGGAAGAGAGTGATGGATATGAGTTCATTATACTATTCTACTTTTGTAGGTGTTCAACTTTTCCATAATGAAAGTCTTCCTTAAGAAAGAAAAAAAGTAAAATGGGCTCAATAATTGTCTTTTTCCCTCTTCCTTCCCTTCTTCTACTTTCACCGTATCTCACCCACTCACATGAGGTCCCTCTCTGGAGAGCTCCTGCTACGACACAGTTCTCTTTCTGGGTTAATATTTGCATCTCAGCTCGGATGAAAGGACCAGCAGGGAAACTGCTGGAAGGACATGGGGTTGCGGGACTGTGGGTGAGACCTGGACAGTGAGGAAGAGGGGCCGCAGGACAGCCAAGTGCCCAGATCCTCAGCCAAGGCCGGGACAGGAAAGCAGAAACTGAGGGGCATCTCCCCTTTACAGAGTCCTCCCTTTGGATGGGCCTCGTGTGGCCCCAGTTTTGTGAATGCTGTGGCTCCTGTCTGATGACAGGAGTGAGCCACTTACATGTAGTAGATAATAGTATGTGCAGTCTTCAGGGTTATTTAATGTTTTGGGTTTCCGGGGCCGTCTTGGGGGTCTCAATATTTTTGGTTCCTCTCCTTTAGAGATACCTACAAGAAAGGTGATTATAAACAAGCATTCAATTACAAGGACTATCATCAAGCAATGTTTTTCTTTTGGCGTAAGTAAAATACTATGTACACACCGCTGGGGCTAGAGCTGGGAGAAAGAGGCAATACCTTTGTTTCCCCAACTGACCCTTATCATATTCCTCATCATGAGCCTCCTTCCAATTGCCTGGTGGTCTAGGACTCTGAGAGGTGAGGGGGAGGGGAAGGGGAAGAAAAGAAATACATAGCTTGGTGTGTGGAATAGGGTAGAGCGGTTCAAAGAGCAGATGGGGAGAGGAGACAAAACTGCTAAAAAATCTTTTAAAAAGGATATTGTGCTCATAGAATCTTCTTTCTGTTCCCTTCTCTCCCCCTACCTCACACACCCACCCGCCCAGCCAAGCGCTGCCTGATCTTCCCTCTAAAGCACCACCTCCTGTAACGGCCCAAACAAGGAGACTGCTCACCGCAGGGTTGACGCTTTTCTAAAAGCTGAATCTAACCTTTTGCCGAAACTTAGAACCTCATACTACTAGGATTTTCAGACCTGACTTTAAAAATCTTGACCAAGAAAGAAGAATGTTTGTCATATTTTTCCCCTCTTTCTGTCAATATAGCTCAATATAGTCAAGTTCTCAAAGCTGTAGCAACATCATCAGAGTGTGCTTGGTTGTGAGTGATCTTCCAAGTGACTACGTTCCCAGAGCTACGTTCCCAGGCGTGCTGACTGCATATGGGCAGGGATGTCTGCTCGACAGATATGTAAGGATGAGGGTGGAAAAGGGATCTGGGTGCCTGTTGGAGAACAGCCTACGTTTAACAGGCACTTGAGCACACGTTTCCTAGCCGAACTTTAAGGGTAGTAATAGATCATTATTGTGCATAAAAAAGGGGCAGTAATGATCCCTAATTCTTAGATGTAGAATACACAGAGAAACTGAATTGCTCCAAACCAAAACTATTCAAATCAAGTCAAGCACAATCAAATCAAAGAATATTTAATACTATGTGTAGATGACCATGACTGGCAATGTAAATCAGCTTCAGCCAGGAGAGAGGACACACTGATGTCTAACTGTCTAGTCCCCTGTCTGACCCACTAGGTGAACATTCATAGTCTCACGTCATGTACTCATTCATTTCAAAGTTTATGAGAAATTGCTGAATGCCAAAGATACATCAATTAGTTGGGAGTACTTCTGGGATGTGTAACACATAGAACAATGCCAATCAGAAAAAATGGACGATCCTACGTTACTATCCTTTTTTGAATAAAAAGAAAATGAGGTCTTTGTTAACAAGAGCATGTTAAACAGAGATCAGTAATAGACTAATTACCGATTAGGAGTGAAAGCCCTTTTTCAACCAGGCCCTGGAAGTTTATCTCCCCTTTTCTCCCTTCCCCTTCTCCTCTGCAGAAACAGATGGGGGAGGAATTTAAATATCTTGTCCTCAGACTGTCACAGGCACGAGGAGAAACGGTAAAACCTGAATTCTTGCCTCCACCATAAACAGTGTTTTTTTAACATTATTTTCCTTCTCTTTACTTATCATCTGCCCCTGTGCTATTTAATAAACAGCTTCTATTGGCTCTTGCAAAGTTTTATCATCTTAAAAGGTATTGGTTATATTCACTTATATTACTTATCTGAATCTGAATGGAAAGAAATATAAAGATGTAGTATCAAGTTATTATGTTTTTAGAAACATGAAAGTGACCTGTGACTAAATTTTAACCTGACTGTTAATATTACTTAAGGTCTGAATTAAAATCTCAGAACATTACTATTGTAACACAAGTTAATTAAATTGAAAATGGCAAAGAACTTGAATAAACACGAAGAGAGTGAAAAACAAGTCAGATTCTGGGAATAAAAAAGGTCTTGCTGTTGTCTCCATTTTCTCATCAAATTTTCCCTATTCAATTTGATGTCTATTACTAAGACTCTACTGAAGCTGCCTTCTAGAAGGTCAAGGGTGCTCACTTTATTGAAAAACCAGAGGCCCCTTATCTGTCCTTATTATCTCTGACTTCTTCATCATCTGACATTATCGACCACTCCTTGCCTTCATGGCTAAGGATGAGGTTTCTGAGGGCAGATACCTTATCTTATTTATCTGTGTTCCTGGCACTTGAGGCCGTGCTGGGCACACAGTAAATGCTGAACAGAAGTTTGCTGGGTGAGTAAATAATCCCTTTGCCCTCTGGATGGAATCACGCCCCTCAGCTCCTTGCACCTTCCACAGTGTACGCCACACGGACGACTCCCTAGCGCGTACCTCGGGTTTGACCCTCTCGGCCCCCACCCCCAGAGGTCCGCCCTAAGTTCTTACTGGACATTCCCATCACTACGTCTCAGACTCAACGGGACCAGCAGTGGCCTTTCCTCTCCATCTAGAGTTCTGCATACCACAGCCTCACTGGCACCCTTATTTCTGTCCCTCAGGTTCAAAATGATGTCACCTTGTCTTTTCCCTCCTCTTCATTTCCTATAAACAGGCAACCATCAACTTCTGTCAATACTGAAGTGGTATTTCAGGAAGGAAAATCTGGTTTTCATTTGCAAGTAATTTCATTTTTCAAAAAAACTTGTGAAGCTTCCTTTTTCTTCTTTATTAAGCATAAACGTCTAAATCTAGATTACTTACAATCAGCAGTTTCAACTTTTATCTTCCACTTTCCCCCCAAATTAACTCTCTCCCCCAGTCAGCCTAGTTACTTCGCAGAAACCCCGGTACACCATGGTTATAGCTGTAACTTGGTTATTCTCATCTTTCCACAGCGGGGCTTTCTATAGCCTCACTAAACTCTCACGCATCCTTCAGCGTCTGTCTCCAGTCCCATCTCTTCCCTGAAGCTTTCACCGACTGTCCAGCAATTTCCCTCTGATGTGTACACCAATGGTACTTACAGGCTGCACAAATCATTTGAAAGAGTTATGGGTTGGATTATGCTTCCTCAACATTCATATGTTGAAATCCTAGACTCCAGTTCCAAAGAACATGACCACATTTAGAGAAAGGGTCTTTACAGTGAAGTCATACGAGTGGGTCCTGACCCATATGACTGGAGTCCTTTTAAGAGGAGATTAGAACTGAGAGGCACACAGAAGGAAGCTGATGTGAAGACAGAGGGAGAAGATTGCCATCTACAAGCCAAGATGGAAGGTCTCAGAAGAAACCAACCTTGCCAATACCTTGATCTTGAACTTCTAGCCTCCAGACTGTGAGGAAATAAACTTCTGTTGTTTAAGCCACCCAGTCTGGAACATTGTTATGGCAGCCCTAGTAAAATACACAAAAGCCTACTATTTTTTTTACTTGTGATTTATTTTTCTAAATAATGAGACTTTCTATTTTGGACAGTGGAGATCATGACTTGGGTTCGGGTGCCCTCCTGCCCTGTCACTGGTGGTCTGCATATGCTAGGTGTTTGGAGACAAGTTTGACTGATTCCATCTCAGCTTAGAGACACAGTGCTAAGTGAATAGCAGGTACCCAATAGGCTTTTGTTAGCTGGATCTCTATTGTCACCAGATATAAAAATAAATTCCTGATACTTTAAAGAAAAATGTAAATAAAAACCCAACAAAACTCTTGAAACAGAACCCAGAAGCTTCATGAACAATCTAGTGGCACAAATGTCTTTTCAAATAAATCCTCACTCAAGGGTAAGTTTATTGATTTGAGAGAGCAAGAGAGAGAGAGAGAGAGAGAAATGTACATTGATGTGAAAGAAAAACATCAGTCAGTTGTCTCCCATCCATCCATCCATACATGCTCTGACGGGGGATGGAACCTGCACCCTAGGTATGTACTCTCAGTGGGGATCAGATCTGCAACCTTTTTTTTTTTTTAAGATTTTATTTCTTTATTTTTAGAGAGAGGAGAAGGGAGGGAGAAAGAGAGGGAGAAACAGCAATGTATGGTTGCCTCTCACATGGCCCTCACTGGGGACCTGGCCCACAACCCAGGCATGTGCCCTGACTGGGAATCGAACTGGGACCCTTTGGTTCCCAGCTCGCACTCAATCCACTGAGCTACTCCAGCCAGGGAGATCTGCAACCTTTTGATATAAGGGATGATGCTCCAACCAACTGAGCCACCCAGCCAAGGCACACATGTCTTAACCAAAATTCAGGAGTCATAAAAAGGCAGACACATCTGCCTATTAAAAAAATAGATGAAAACCTTAATAGGACAATGAAATCAAAAGACACACAATAGATTTGAAAAACCATATTTATAGTACAAATGCCAAATAAAGAGTTGATATTTCTAATATACAAGAGTGCAAGCAAATGATGAGAAAAACACACATCAACAGAAAAATGGGCAAAAGATATGAACAGGAAAGTCAAGATGAGCAAATCTAAAAGGCCAACACGCACAGAAGTCACCTGATCTTTCTAGTGGACAAAAACTATAAATTAAAATAACAATGAAATATCATTTCACTTCAGACACATTAGCAAAAATTAAAAAGAAGGATAACACAGCTGAACAGGATGTCAGAAAAAGTATATTCTCACAAACTGTGGAAGGAAATGTCAATATTTAGGGCCTTTTAATAAAGCAATTCATCAAAACCAAAAATACCTTTCGATTCAGTAACTCCAATTTTGCAAACTTTTCCCATAAAATTAAGATCCTAAGATACAAGGATATTTTCAAAGATGTTAATGCAGTATTTTCCATAATGGTAAAAAATTTAGAAAAGTGGATATCTGACAAGAGAAAAACGGTTGTATAAAGTATTGTGATCCAACCATGGAGTATTATATAGCCAGTGAAAAGAATAAATATAACACATCCAGTTGATGTGTAGGGATTCCTGCTAAAACACTGAGGAAGAAAAGCAAGATACATAAGTGTTTATATTATGATCCTACTTATATAAAAGAATGGCACAAATCTCTGTATGTCTATATGTGCGTATAAGTACATGCATGCATACTTGCAAAAATATTAAAGAATTTGTATTTTATAATAAAAGTTCTCTTAAGGGAGAGTAATGTACATTGGAGAACAGAGGGGTGGGGAAGAAGGAAATAGGACAAAAACAGAAAATGAAAAAAATACTGCATAAAAAGAATCCTGGATTGTATGATATGGTCACTTTTATGTAAAGTTATAAATTTACATGCCTGTATGTAAGTATTATAGGAATAAAAATGCCAAAGTGCATTGAATTTTCAGAATTTCTGTTTAATTTTTGTATCTTGCAGGATCTGCATTAGTGTTAATTTATTGACATTTTTCCTTTACAAGGACAACCTGAAGGTTGAATATTTTTAGAGGGTGTCTCATTTAAGACGCTGCCGTGGAAAGTGGGCAGACAGCAAGGGAAAACTATTGCTAAACATATTCAACAGGATCTGACTGTTCAGATTAAATTTACCCAGACTATTTTGTATTTTTGAAGGAAAAACTTCCTATGAGCTTGTCTGCATGCAAATGTTTCAGAAAGGCACAAGCTTATTTTTGTCCTCTAAATTTTTGTTCTTTTGGTGGAGTCCAAACACTGTCTGCTAACATCATTCTAACCCCTTAATTACAAAGGTGACATAAACATTTGTAATCACAAATGATCAGCGGCATATTAATACTGGCAGTAGCAAAATTAGGTTTGTGACTATTTTGTGTGATGTGCATGATAAATATTAGATGGTAAAGGTTATTGCTATATTAAATAGTCAGAGGGTAAAATATTAATTTATGTTGTAGCTCTGGTAATGATTTCATTAAGTGTTTTAGTTCACCAGAAATGAACATTTTAAAAATAATGAATGGGCAAACATCTCAACATTCTGCACCAAAAAGAAAGAAGACAGACTTAAAACTCATTGTCAATATCAGCTTTAGAAAATTAAATTTCATTATTACTTTCATTTTAATAATAACACTATTTTACTTAAGTATACATGCAGAGTATAATTTGCATATGTATCACATGCCCAAATCAGATATGAGAAGAGTAATGCACTCATGCTATTGTAATTTCTTCTTTAAGAAATCAGTTTTTCAGTTTTTGTAAATTTCCATTTACTCCAGACAGCCTCTGATCTTTAAGCAATACAGTGACCTGCAGGAAATCTTAGAAGAGAATAATATTCATTGTTGCAAGCACAAGGCAGGACTCACCTGAGTCAAGGTTGCAACCTGCCTTTTGGAAGTTGCTGTTTCTGCCTTCTCCCCCTCTGTCCTTCCACAAGGTCAGCCACTCTTGAGAGAGCTGGGTACAGGTCCTGAGCTTGTGTGGGTCATTCAGTTCTGCATCGCTCCTGTCTGCCTTGTGCTCTGGGCTCCTGGAGGCATTTCCATTTCTCATGGTTTCCCCAGATTTGACCACTAGCTTTAATCGGCTCTGTGGTCTGCGTTCTTTCAACTCTACCTGAGGTGAGGAGTTGTAAGGGTAGGTTCTTCCGCTTTGAGTGTCCTTAACACTTGGGTTTGCCTTACTGTTCAGTGGGTCTGACTCCCTGGCTTCCTCTGATCTTCTCAGCGGGCAGCTACCAGCCCCATCCCATTCAGAACTGCTCAAGTGATTCCTACTTTTTTCCTACCACCTGAACACTAGTGCCCCAGAGCCAGCTTACACCTGTCCTTACCCTACAGGTCATGGGCTTTAAGCTTTTTGTCACTGTCTGATTTGTAGGTTGCACTAATATCCAGAACCTTGAAGACAAAGCATTTATTTTTACAATTACACCCTCAGATTTAGGTAAGGTGCTTCCCCCTGCCTGTTCCTCACATCTCTTCTGCTTACATCACAGGAGCAACAGGGGAGAAGAAAACAGCTCAGTTTGTGGGGCGAGGCCTCTGGACTATCGTTTGTCTCTTGGATGTGACCACTACACACCTTCTGTCATCACCACTGGGCTGAGGTCATGGATTACAGTCCTCAATGGCTAGTTAGTTTTTTTCCTGTCCTTGGGGGTAGGTTACTGCGAATCCCAGCTATTTCACATTCGTGTGCACAGTTACCAAAGGAGAGTGCCCCAGTAGAGGCACATGAGAATGCGCGCAGTGATGGTGGTGGTGTCTCGACAGTGTCGTCTTTGTTGGGGATGGTGAGCTGTCATGCTGATCCACGGCCACGGGACTGTGGGTGCAGTCAAACAACAGAATACACACGTCCTTGCCTGAAGGAGGAGGAGACTCAGGAGCGACATTTAAGGCTCCCTATTAACCCCTTGGTTATTTTTCAAGATCATACCGATCTTAATCTACCTGAAAAATGGTTAGGTAGATAGCCTAAGGTGGAAATCTAAGTTAATTTTTCCCAAGAGCCAAATTTTAGAAAATTATTTATTGACTATTTCACAGTTTTTTTTTTCTCAGATTGGACTTGTCAAGAAACAGGGTATCAGAACATGACCTGATTTTAAACAAGCGACATGTACGAGCTTTTGCTTGCCCTCTGCTCATGCTCTATAACATAAAAATAGGTGGTTCCTCTCAAGGTAAAATAAAATACACTCATATTTTTAAAAAGCCATTATTTCATATTAGAGCGTGTCTGGTCACAAGTCTGGCTAGAGGAGATGCTAACCAAGCTCTCAGTGGATCCAGACAGCCTGGCAGTGAAGGCGACACACCGGGAGATGGCCCTCTGGTCTTATCACACATGGCTGTGGGAGCTCCGGGCCAGGCTGCAGATCATTATTAAGATTATTAATTTTACACAGACATGGACTCTGAGGGTCCAAGACAGTGAGGGATGGAGAGTGTCCGCTCTATTGCTGAGTGAGCACCTTGTTCTTCTTTTTTTAAAATTGTTGTTCAAGTACAGTTTTCTGCCTTTTCCCCCCACCCCTCCCCAGCACCTTGTTCTTATTCAACAGTCACTGGGCTTTTCTAGAGCTCTCAACACAGATGCTCTTGTTAATGAACCACCTCACGTGAGGGAAGATGAAGCTGATTTATTTGCAGCATTCCAATTCCAATTGTGCAATATTTTATCCTACAGCTGGATTAGCTAGCAGTTTGCCAAGGTTATTCTTTGAAAAACGAATTTAAGGGCTGTTAATATTCCACATATGAATGTGTCATTATTTATTAATCATTTCCTTACTGTCTAACTTTATATTTTTGCCATGCACATACATTTTTATTTTTCAGCTCTCATTATTTCCTTAGGCTATGCTATCGTAAGTGGGTTTACTGGGTCAATGATATAAACTATTTCCTTTTTTTTTTTACATATCATCAAATGACTTTGAAATGTTGACTCTTTACTGTTTCTCCATTACTGTTTGAGAATAATTAAATTAGCATATTCTCACTGTTATTTTTTTCTTCCTTGTCATCTTGATAATTAAAAATAGTAACTTGTTTTAACTGCATTTTTTATTTCCAGGTTAATTTTATATATATATATATGCTTATTTGCCATTTGCATTTATTGTTTTATAAATAAATCCATTCTTGTGCCTGTTATTTCTGTTGGGGGAATGTTTTCTCTAATGATTTGTAAGAGCTCTTTCTATAGTACATATGTTACCGCTTTTCCCATTTGTTTTACACTTGATCTTAGCCAAAAGGCTGAGAAGTGATACATTTGTTTTAAATATTTTATCCAGTTAGTCTTTAACCCTTTAACCTTTAACAATGCTTTCTAATTTCTAGAAGGTTTGATTGTTTATGCAGTCCAAATCTATCACAATTTTTCTTTGTAATTTTGAAAAATTTTTAAAAATTGATTTTAAAAAGACAGAGGAAGGCAGTGGGGTTGGGGCGCGGGGAGAGAGAGAGAGAGATTTGTTGTTCCATTCATTCATGCATTCACCGGTGCTTCCTGCATGTGCCCTGACCGGGTATGACCGGACTTGCTCACTGGGTATGCTCTAAGCAACTGAGCTACCCAGGCAGGGCTTGTAGTTCTTTTAGTGCTTCTTATGCTTTGTCCTTTCTGCAGTAGAAATAGTGAAACACTCGGTTCATATCATCTGGTTTATTTTTTACATTTAAATTATTAATATATCTGTGAAATATTTGTATAGTTAGCATAAGGTAAAACTCTTTTATTTCTTCTCCCCAAACAAGAACAATTTTTAAGCATTATCTATGCATTTCTTATTGCTTTCCTGTATATCTTTTACTGACAGGTTTTCAGAAATACTGGGTTAATTTTGGGGCTAACCTGTTCCAGTAATCTGTGGTTGATTTTTATAACAGAGGCACATGGTTTTGATTATTATAGCTTTATATTATTCATTTTACTGTCTAATAAGAAGAGCCCTCATTTATAATCATTACTTTTTTTCTGAAAGTTTACAAAAATCTTTAGGGGCATTTTCTCAAGTTCTAAAACAATCTCATGGAGACTGAATGCAATATTTTTAAACTTAGAAATTAATTTTAGAATGGTTATGTTTACAGTGTCTTCCAATCCAGACGCACGATGTAATGCCCTTCCATTGCCCACCTCTTTTTTGGTCTTTTTATGGTTTTCTTGCTAGCTTTATTTCAAAACATTACTTTTTTGCTGTTATTCCCATTGAGATCTTCCTCCATTATAAATTTTTATATGAAAGAATATCTGTCAGGAACCACTATAGAGGACACATGGACAGAACCAAGGGGGAGGAGGGAGGCAGGGAAGGGAGGTGGGGGGAGGGGAGGGGAGAGGATGCAGACAAGTGTAATTGAACAACAATAAAGTAATTATTTAAAAAAAAAGAAAAAAAAAGAATATCTGTATACCTACATATCATTGTTGAGTTCTACAGCTAGTACCTATCGTTACTTTGGCTCATTCTTCGCACTGTTAAGGTCAAAAGTCACGTTATGTACAATACTCTTACAATTTTATTTTCTCCTTTTCAACTGTTACAATTTTTAGAAACCTCTACTTTCTCTCTTATCGTGTCAGCTAGAAATGCCCCCAAATATAAAAAAAGTATTGTTAGTAGTATCAGCATCTTACTCTTGACTTCTCAATGGAACTGCTCCCAGTATTTCCCAGTTAATTATGATGTGACTGCTGGTTCACAAATACATTCTTCATGTTGCTAAAGAACCTCCTTCTGTTTCTAGTTTAGTTTTGCTTCTCATCAGGAATGGTAGTTGGATTTTATTGAAAACTGTTTCAGCATTTACAAGGTGATATTTTTCCTTTGACTTTTTGATATTGTTACATTAATGTGTTACGTGGACAGTCTTTTAATGTAATATTGCATTCAATTACTTAGTACTGTACTTACGAGTTTGACCTTGAAATTTCTGAGATCGATCCCTAGGTTTCTTTCCTTGCTTTCTTCCTCCCTTCCATTCGTCCCCTCTCTTTTTCTTTTCTCCTCCTTCCCTACCTCTCTTTCTTTCTAAAAAGTTATTTGTCATACTTCAGTTTGAGGGTACATGACTGTCATAAAATATGTAACCTTCTATATTTTTTTCTCAGATTACATAGTATGGGAGTTATCTGTTTCATAAACTTTGAATGCAATTGCCTAAAACACTGAGTCCTTGGAACCTTTTTTTGAAAGTAATTCGTTGACAGACATAATGTCACATTGACTAATTTGTTCTTAAAAAAATGTCAGCCCATAATTGTCTTTGTAAAATTGATTGCATTTATAGCATGCCAAGATTTTAGTATTATCAATTATAGTTGTTATAATCTTCTTTTTTCCTAATTGTGAGGGGGCTTATTCTTCTTTTTTAATCCTCTCACCTGAGAACATGCTCATTGATTTTAGAGAGAGGAGAAGGGAGAGAGAGGAGAGGGAAAGAAACATTGATGTGTGAGAGAGAAACATCAATCAGTTGCCTCTTGTACACCCCAATAAGGAACCTAAGCTGCAACCTAAGCATGTGCCCTGACTGGAAATCAAACCTGCAACGAGGGCTGGGAGCCTCTTTTTTAATTAATTAGTCATACATTTGTTTATTTTGTTGTTTTATTAAAAAATTATCTTAGCTTCATTTAGATCTTTGGTGTATTTCTTTTAAAAATTTTATTGAATTTATTGGGTGACATTGGTTAATAAAATGGTAAGTTTCAAGTATACAGTTTTATAGTACATCATCTGTATATTGTATTGTTTGTTCACCACCCAAGTCAGGTCTCCTTCCATCACCTTTAATCCTCCCTTTACTCTATTTTACCTGCTCCCACACCCCCTTTCCCTCTGGTAATCACCTTACTGTTTTCTGTGACAATGAGTTTTATTTGTTTTTTGCTTAATCCCTTCACCTATTTCACCCAGCCTCCCAACACCCCTCCCCTCTGACAGCTCTAAGTTAGTTCTCTGTGTCTATGAGAATGTTTCTGTTTTGTTTGTTAGCTTACTTTGTTCAAGATTCCACAAATAAGTGAAATCCTGTATTTGTCTTTCTCTGACGGACACATTTCATTTAGCATAATACTCTCCAAATCCATCTATGCTTTTGCAAAAGGTAAGATTTCCTTCTTTTTATGCCTGAGTAGGATTCCATTGTGTGAATGTACCATGATTTTTTAATCCACTCATCTCCTGATGGGCACTTTGGTGACTTACAAATTTTGACTATTGTAAATAATGTTGCTATGAACATAGTGAAATGCATATACTCCTTTGAATTAGTGTTTCAGGTTTCTTAAAAAATGTTTCCATAAGTGGGATCACTGGGTCATAGACAGCTCCATTTTTCATTTTTTGAGGGAATTCCATACTGTTTTCCACAGTGGCTGTACCAATCTGCATTCCCACCAATAGTGCATGATGGTTCCTTTTTCTCCATATCCTCACCAACACTTGCTGTTTGTTGATTTATTAATAATAATCATCTGACAGCTGTGAGGTAATATTACATTGTGGTTTTAATTTGCATTTCTCTGATGACTCGTGGTGTTGAGCGCCTTTTCATATGTCTATTGGCCCTCTGTGTGTATTCTTTGGAGTAGTATTTATTCAGGTCTTTTGTCCAATTTTTAATTAGATTGCTTGCCTTTTTGGTGTTGAGTTCTTCATAAATTTTGGATATTAACCCCTCATCTGATGTATCACTGGCAAATATGTTCTCCCATTCAGTGGATTGTTTTTTAATTTTGTTGATGGTATTCTTTGTTGTGCAAAACCTTTTTAGTTTGATGTAGTCCAATTTTTTATAATTTCCCTTGTCCAAGGAGATATGTCAGAAAAAAATATTGCTATGAGATTTTGCCAAGATTTGACTGCCTATATTTTCTTCTAGCATTTTTATGGTTTTGAGTCTAATGTTTAGTTTTTTAATCAATTTTGAGTTTTTACTCATATGTGGTGTAAGAAGATGGTGTAGTTTAATTTTTTGCTTATATCCATCCAATTTTCCCAATGCCATTTATTGAATCAACTATTTGTACCCCACTGTATGTTTTTGCCTCCTTTATCAAATATTAATTGACCAAGAAGGCATGGGTTTATTTCTGGGCTCTCTATTCTGTTCCATTGATCTATATGTCTGTTTTTATACCAGTACCATGCTGTTTTGATTACTATGACCTTATAGTTTGGTATCAGGTAGCATGATTCCTCCAACTCTGTTCTTCTTTCTCAAGACTGCTGTAGCTATTTGGGGTCTTTTGTAGTTCTATATACATTTTTTGAATATTTGTTCTAGTTCTGTGAAATATACCATTAGTATATTGATAGGAATTGCACTGAATCTATATACTGCCTTAGAACTATGGACATTTTAATGATCTTAATTCTTCCTAACGATGAACATGGTATGTGCTTCCACTTATTTGTATCTTCCTCAATTTGTTCAGTGTTCTATAGCTTTCTGGGTACAGGACTTTTATCTCCTTAGTTAAATTTATTCCTAGGTATTTTATTCTTTTCGAAGCAATTGTGAATGGGGTTGTTTTCCTAGTTTCCCTTTCTGATAGTTCATTATTGGTGTATAAGATGCAACTGATTTCTGGGTATTTTTATTGTATCCTGTTACTTTAGTAAATTCATATATCACTTCTAGTAGTTCTTTGGTGGAATCTTTAGCGTTCCCTATACACAGTTTCATGTCATTTGCAAATAATGACAATTTTACTTTTTCTTTCCAATTTGGGTGCCTTTTATTTCTTCTTCTTGCCTGATTGCTATGGCTAGGACTTCCAGTACTATGTTGAGTAAAAGTGGTAAAAGCAGACATCCCTGTCATGTTCCCAATCTTAAGGAAAATGCTTGTAGCTTTTACTGATTGAGTATGATGTTGCCTGTGGGTTTGCCATATATGGCTTTTATTATGTTGAGGTATGTTCCCTCTATTACCACTTTGCTTAGAGTTTTTATCATAAATGGGAGCTGGATTTTTATCAAATGCTTTTTTAGCGTCTATTATATGATCATGTGGCTTTTATCTTTCATATTGTTTACGTGGTGTATCACACTTATTGATTTGTGGATATGTACCAACTTTGCACCCCTGAAATAAGTCCCACTTGATCATGGTGTATTATCTTTTTAATGTATTGCTAGATCCTCTTTGTTAATATTTTGTTAAGGGTTTTAGAATCTATGTTGATCAGGAATATTGGTCTATGATTTTCTTTCTCTGTAGTGTCTTTTTAAAAATACTTTATTTATTTACTTTTAGAGAGGAGAGGGGAAGGAGAAAGAGAGGGAGAGAAAATTCAATGTGTGGTTGCCTCTAATAATGTACCCTCTACTGGGGACCTGGCTCATTACCCTGGCCTGTGCCCTAGACTGGGAATCAAATCAGAACCCTTTGATTTGCAGTCTGGCACTCAATCCACTGAACCACACCAGCTAGGACATGTAGTATTTTTATCTGGTTTTGGAATTAGGATAATGTTGGCTTCATAAAATGCACTTGGAGTCTTCTCTTGAATTTTTTGGAATAGCTTGAAAGGATAAGTGTTAGTTCTTTTTTGAATGTTTGGTAAAACTTACATGTGAAGCCATCTTGTCCAGGACTTTTTGTTTGTTGAGAATTTTTTGATTACTACTTCAATTCCACTGGTTGTAAACTGTCTATTCAGAATCTGAGTCTTCCTGATTCAGTTTTGGAAGATTGTATGTTTCTAGGAATTTATCCATTTTGTCCAGGCTGTCCAGTTTATTGGTATATAGTTATTTGTAATATTTTCTTACAATCTTTTGTATTTCTTTTGTGTCAGTTGTTACTTTTCCTCTTTCATTTCTCATTTTATTTATTTGAGTCCTGCCACCCCCCACTCTCTCTCTATCTCTTTTTTATTTGATGAGTCTGGTTAGAGCTTTGTCGATTTTGTTTATTTTTTCAAAGAACCAGCTTTTGGTTTCATTGATCTTTTGTATTTTTTAAGATTTTGTTTTGTTTATTTCTGCTCTAATCTTTATTATTTCCTTACTTTTACTCACTTTGGGCTTTGTTTGTTGTTATTGTTTCAATTCCTTTAAATGTAAAGAACATTTATTTAAGATTTTTCTTGTTTCTTGAGATAGACTTGTAATACTATGAGTTTCTTTCTTAGGTCTGCTTTTTCTGTGTCCTACAGATTTTGGCTTGTTGTGTTCTCCCTTTCATTTCTTTTAAGGCATTTTTTTTCTTTCTTTCTTTTTTTTTTAATCTTCACCTTAGGACATATTCACTGATTTGTAGAGAGAGGAGAAGGGAGGTAGAGAGAGAGGGAGAGAAACATCGATGTGAGAGAGAAACATGGAATGGTTGCTTATTGCACATGCCCTGGGTGAGGACCGAACCCACAACCTAAGCATGTGCTCTACTGGGAATTGAACCTGTGACCCTTTGGTTACAGGACAATGCTCTATCCAACTGAGCCACACTAGCCAGAGCTTATAGCAGTTTTTGATTTCTTCTTTGATCTCATTGCTAATCCATTCATCATTTAGTAAGATGTTTTTAGCCTCCACATCTTTGTGTTTCTTTCAGTTTTTTTCTCATGATTCAGTTCTAGTTTCATACATTATTGGTTAGAGAAAATGCTTGATATGATTTCAATATTCTTAAATTTATTGAGACTTTATTGTTTTGTGTCCTAACATGTAGTCTATCCTAGAAAATGTTTCATATGCACTTGAAAAGCACGTATATATTGCTGCTTCGGGATGAAATTCTCTGAAGATATCAGTTAAATCCATCTGATCCAGGGTGTCATTTTAGGCCACCGTTTTGGAAGATTGCTCCCTTTATCATTATGTAGTGTCCTTCTTTGTCTTATACTATATCCTTTGTTTTAAAGGGTACTTTGTCAGATATAAATATTGCCATTCTAGCTTTTTATCCCCCCTTTCCATTGGTATGAAGTATCTTTTTCCATGCCTTTAATTTCTTTCATTCTGAGGTGGGTCTCTGGGAGACAGCATATGCATGGTTTTATTTTCTTATCCATTCAGCTACCCTATGTCTTTTGACTGGAGCATTTAAGCCATTTAAATTTTAGGTTGATTATTGATAGGTACACCTTTATTGCCATTTCATTCTTTTAGCTGCTTTCCTGTTTTCCTCCTCCTCCTCCCCCTCCACTTCCTTTTCTTCTACCATCTCCTCCTTCTCCTTCTTAAAGAAGGCCCTTTAACATTTCTTGTAATACTGGTTTGGCAGTAACAAACTCCTATAGTTCTTTCTTGTCTGGGAAACTCTTTATTTCTTCTTTAATTTTAAATGATATCCTTGCTGGGTAAAGTAGTCTTGATTGTAGGTCCTTGCCTTCATCACTTTGAATATTTCATGTCATTCCCTTCTGGCTTAAAATATTTATATTGAAAAATCAGCTGTAAGTCTTATGGGAGCTATTAAAATTCTCTCTTTGTCTTTAACCGTTGGCATTTTAATTATGATGTGTCCTGGCATGGGCCTGTTTGGGTTCATCTTGTTTGGCACTCTCTGCACTTCCTGGATTTGTGTGTCTTATTCCTTCACCTGGTTAGGAAGTTTTTGGTCATTATTTCTTCAAACAGGTTGTCAATCTTTTGGTTTCTCGCTTCTTCTTATTGCACCTCTATGATGTGGATGTTGTTATGTTTCATATTGTTCCAAAGGTCCCTGAATCTATCCTCATTTTTAAAATTCTTTTTCTTTTTGCAGCTGTGATTAGGTGTTTTCTTTCTAGCTTGTCTTTCAAATCAGTGATTCAATCTGCTTCATCCAACTTACTGTTTCTTCCTTCCTGTGTATTCTTCATTTCTGACTTTTTTAAGGCTTCCCTGTCATTTTTCCTGCCTTTGTACTTCTTACTAAGTTCCCTGAGCATCCTTATAACCATTGTTTTGAACTCTGTATCTGGTAGATTGCTTGCCTCCATTTCATTTAGCTTTTTCTGGAGATTTCGCCCATTTTTTCATTGGGGGCATGTTTCTTTGTCTCCCCATTTTGGCTGTCTCTGTGTTTGTTTCTATGTATCAGTGCTATGACTCCCAGTTTTGGTCTATTTTTGGTAGGTTGGCTGTATGAAGTAGACGTCCTGTGGGGTCTGGTAGTGTAGTATTTTTGATCATCTGTGCTGGGGGTTCCAGGAACGTTTCTTGTATGGATTATGTGGGCTGTCCTGATGTGCTTGAGTCTTCACTGCTATTGGCCCATTTATGCCTGGGACTGACTCTCGGGCTAGCTGACAGTGAAGTTTAGCCCCAACCACGGTGGGCAAGCTGATGTGCATGTGCTGACCACATGATGCAGAATTCACCTCAGCAGGGTCTGGTGCCTGCCAAGGTCTCCCTTTGGATATGCCACTTGTGGAACATTGAATTTTGCTCTGATGTTGTCTGAAACTGGCCACTGTGTATGTTGGTTCTGGGATTCTGGTGCAGGCCAGTGTCAGATGATTCCTGTGACTGACCTTGAGCTGTACCTCTTCCCAGAGCTAAAAACCCCAGACTCCCCTCATATGACTCTAGTCCAGTCTGCCCTCCCTCCACTGAATCCCAGGGTGAGAAGCTGCTTATGAAATTTTGTGCACTGGTTATTTAATAAGGCACCTGTGTCCCTAGTGATTTTCATCCCTGAAAATCCCTGCTGATTTTCATAGCCTGATGTTATGTTGGTGCCTCTTCCCTACTCTGGTGTTCTGGGTTGGAGAGCCTGTCTTGGGATTGAGACCCCATGCCTCTCAGGGGGAACCCCCACAGCTGAGATATCCCTGCAGAATCTCAGCCACCACCTGTGTGAGCAAGGCCAGCCCTTTTCATGTCTCTATCCTTTCTACCAGTCTCAATGCGGCTTCTGTAAATCCTTGGTTATAAGACTTCTCTTAGCTAGTTTTCAGTTAACCAACTAAATTCAGGATGATTGTTCTATAATTTAGTTGTAATTCCAGTTTGGTCTTGGGAGGTGAGTGTAACTTGCATCTATTCTGCTGCCATCTTGGATCTCCCAGTATATTTCTGTCTTTTCATAATTATTTCTTTTTTCTGGTTTTCCTGGGGTTGAATAATATTTGTTTTCCTTTATAAAAATTTTCTTAAATTACAAACATTTAAAATTATTTTCTTTCAGTTAATTAATAAAACATTTAATGATTTAAATTTTCCTATGAATACCGATATGGCTGCATGTCATTCAAAATTTTTAATGTGGCTATTTTCATTTTTATTATTTTGAAATAATTTATAACTGTAATTTTAATTCCTTTACTTCAGACTATCCTATTCATTTTTTTTAAGATTTTATTTATTTATTTTTAGAGAGAGGAGAAAGGAGGGAGAAAGAGCAATGTATGGTTGCCTCTCACATGGCCCTCACTGGGGACCTGGCCTGCAACCCAGGCATGTGCCCCAACTGGGAATCGAACTGGGACCTTTTGGTTCCCAGCCCATGCTCAATCCACTGAGTTACACCAGCAGGGTATCCTATTAATTTTTAATATGCTGATTCATTTTTCATATTTATCTCAATTGCATAAAGGTCAGAAAATGTATACTAGTTCAATTATTATCCTTGGGAGTTTGTGGACTAGCCCAATATGTCTAGTTATAAGAACAATTTATAAAAACATACTAGAATTTAAAAGAAGGCATTTCCTCTATGAAATTATAAATATATTATATGTGAATTTACCTGTTGCCCATGGTATTTTATTAAATAAGCTATGCAATTTCTCTTTGAATTGATCTCATACAAGTAATATGATATCAAAACATATAAAGAAAAAACTCAGTTCCCGGTGCTGATGATATTATTGGTCTATGATATTATTGGTCTTTTTGTGCATTATAATGAAAAATTAATGGGAAGATGGGGGGAAGTATATTGTTTATGACTTTTCTGTTTCCACGTTAGCTCCACATCCTTTGTAGTTTAAAGTAGATAAAAAGTATGGAATGAGGGGAAATAATTTTAATGCAAGAAATTTAACTCTTTCCATCTAAGGTTGCTAGGTCAAGTATTTTGTCTGATTGAATTCAGTGCACTCCTCAGAAATGCATACTTCTAGTGTAAACTTATGTATGGCAAAATGGTTTAAATAATCAGTACTTAGTATAATTAAAATACTAGAGATAACTGTTTCTCACTAAATTGTATGGTTGTAAATAAAATAATTTCTTTTTGGATAATAAAGGTTATTTTTAAGAGTTTTGGGGAATTAGAATTACTTCTTATGAAAGAGGAAGAATAGCAGATAAACTTAAGAAGGTAAGTGTTCATCAGAGGTATGTTGGGTGGCAAATAAGATAACTTCTGTAATCTTTTTACTTTCTACTCTTAATGAAAGAAATCATATTCATATGAAATATATAGCCCAACATTATTTGAGCTGCCTGGCTTTCACATAAATGTACTATATGTATGTTTATAGATACATGTGGAAATATCTTCTTAGATAGTTTGCAAAACACATTTCTAGGTGCTAGCATTACAATGGTAAAATGATAGGCATACCTAAAAAATAAATTGAATCAAAGGTGCACCATAATAACTGAAAATGCTAGGGTTATTGCATGAATCTAAATGTCATAAATATTTAGAAATAAATGGAAAATTGCTATTTTTTTCCCTGACATTTACTTTGAAAGCAACATAAAAGCATTTTCATTATACCTACTGTATGTGTACATGGCAAAGGACTGCTTTGATTTAATGTTGAATTTACTGATGATATTATGTAAATGAAGCATAGAGTTATAATAGCATCCTTATTTGTTAACTTTGCAACCTATTTAAAAATTGCAGCTTGTTGGATAGTTATAGCTTCTTTGTGAAAGGTGAGAAGGAGAACATGTTTTTGTGTTACCAGGGTTTATTTGTTGTCCTACAATTAATCTTTTTCTTCTCTTCACAATTGCCAACACAAATTGCCAGGTGTACCATAATTAAGAAGACAACATCCCCCAAACTCTGCATACCATTCATGTAGAAATGATGCAATGTTATTGTGTATTTACAAATACAACAGCATTTACTAGGATCTATAATCAAATGACCATGCTCTAGTTAAATATAGCCTATTTATGTATTTCTCTCAACAAAAATGTAGGTGCCTCTATTAACCAATGTCACCCCAATAAATTTAATTAAAAAAAAAGAAAATGCAGGTGCAGTTAGCTCCTATCAGTTTCAATTATAACTATTATTATCAAAACAAAGATATAAAATAAATTGTTCATGCACTTACTTTATTTTTAAATTTCATAATTTGCATATTATTTTACTCTTGTCACTTTTGCACTTTTAAACATGTCTCACAGAAAGAAATTTTATGAAATAAGGTTATAGCTTGTTTAAATTTGCATAATTTAACAATCCTTACTTTTTTTCCACGTTTTCCAGGGCTTTCTTTAAAGTAGGTAAGAAGCTCTAATGGGCCACTTTACATAACTTAGCTAAGGCTTATTCAGTTCTTAAAACAGATCTGGGAGGAGCAATTACTTGAAGATGTCTAGATTTTTGAGAAGCATAAGGTAATTATTATTTCAGGTGTCTCTTTGGCTTATTTTAATTATAGAGTTATTTATAAATAAGCTTGATTTTGGGTTTCCAAGGGAAAATTTTCAAGGGGAGGTAGGGTTTGCCATGAAGGACAGTACTGCAGGGTGGCCTGTCGAACCTGAGCTAACACGTTCCATGGCTTATTACCCAAACCTGGTCTGTCCATCCAGGTGAGGGCAGCCGCTTGTACTTCAAGGTTCCAAATTCAGTGTTTAGCAATCCTAATGATCTAAGGACACAGGACTTCTATATACTATGAGAACTTATCTTTTTATCACAGGAGTTTTAAAGCAGATAACATATGAAAATAAATGAATATTTAAAGAATGCAGTGTTACAATTTTTGTTTGAATAAAAACCAAACCTCCCAATCTTTACTCCACTGGTTACTATACTTTGCTCCACTATAAATCTTGGAGGAAATTAAACAGCTTTCTAGCCAATTAATAAGCACTTATTGAATGTCTACTGTGTGCTGAATAAATGTGTTAGGGTTACAAAAAATGAATACATAATATATGACATGGTCCTGCTTACAAAGAGTTGAATGTGTTTTTGAAGAAGACTAAACTAATCTACATGAATTCACTTTGAGGATAATTACATGCAGACTGTGGTACTGATAATCTACTCCCCTCAAGAAGCGTGCACCTGAATGCCTGTGTGATGTGTGTGATGTTTATAGGCGTATAAAGATAACTGGGAAACTCATTAGGACTAGAGGAATAGGGAGTGGGTGGTGGGAATTCTTGGTTTTAATGTGGTTAGGAGATTGGAAAACCTAGACCAGAGTAAAGGAAACCAGAGTCTAAAAATTTAGGATGGAGTTGGCCAGTGGTGAGATAAAACAAGCACATTCAAAGATACAATAATGGATCTGGAGGCATTTCAGGGTTTAAATATTGGCCAAGCAATATTGGATTCAATTTATGACCTCAGCTTGAATTATTTCAACAATATTTTACCAGAAACTTTTATAGAATATTCAAGAAATTTTAAGAAACAGTTGCATAGATCATTAAAATATATGACTATAGACTATATCCAATGGCAAAGCCTAACAAATATCAGAGGTGAATTTCCATAAAAACAGCACAATAATTATTTGCATCCATCCCCCCTTTTCAATTCGTATCTATTCTACTATTTAAAAATCTCTGGGGAATTTAGTAATTGTTAATACATAGAAAGTTGATGTATATTGCATAGTTCTCTTCTTATAGCTCTGTCAACATCATTCTGCAGATCTTAAAAGCCTGTGCTCATGACTTCTGAGGTACTGGGCTCCCTGCATTCTTCCCACCTCTCCTGTTGCTCTTCTTCGCTGGGTCCTCTCTATCTGACCTGGGCATGTCCATATTCTGGCTCTGGGTTCGCTTCTCTTCACTGACACGGACTTCCTGAATGATCTCATTTACTCATGCCTTCAGCGTGTCCACCTGCCTACCTGGCAGGTTGTCTACACTCTAACAGTTACTTGAAACTATTTACCTTCTCACCCAGCACTTTGTCCAAACTACCATCATCTCTTGCTGGCCTTCCATGTTTCTTTAAAAGCCATAAAATTATATTCATTTATATTCAATACAATGCAATCAGAATGATCTTTCAAAAATGTAGTTGTCAATGGCAGGGTTAAAATTTCACAATGTACAACAATTCAGATGTAATTTGATTTTTCTAAAACTAGATTCAATTCCCACCTCTTAGTGCTCATTTGTATTTTCTAGCATTACATTATTTTTAATGAATCCTAGTTCAACCCAGTGACTGTCAATTTTCTTACTGTCTTCTCAGTGAATTTTAGGTTTCTAACCTTCTTCTTTTTTTCCCTCCTCTTTTATTCCACATCTAAGTTGGGAGTGGGTGGGGGACTTTTGCAGCTCCTTGGAATTAATGGAGATCAGCCACCTGTTCTGAAGCTACTCTTGGCTTTTCATCAGCATCTGTGGAGAGTAATTAGTCTTGTAAATGGCATCTATTACATCTCCCAATGTTTTCCCTTATTCCTTTGTTCTGGGTTGTCAGGTTCATCCAGATCCCTCTGTGTCTTCAGGCCACTTCAGGCCCTCACTCAGGCATCTCCTCTGCTACTCTCAGGGACATAGAACAATTCAGGTGTTTGTCAATTTAGCCTCAGAAAAGTGTAGTAGATTATGTAACCTTTCTACATGTGCATGGAACAAAAAGTTCTCTCTCTAACCTGAAGAGTTCAAAAAAAGTCACTGAATTACAATTCTCTCCAGATAAGCTAAAAACTTGTTCTGATATTCTTTTTAGGTTCAGTTAAAAATTGGCACATTGAAGAAGAATGCAAACTAATTTGAATTTCTAGAAAAATTCTGATGCTATTAGGCCCATTCAAAGTCTGTAACAAAGCACTCTTGAGAAAGAAGAACAAAGCTGGAGGCATTGCACTGATTTCAAGCTATATTATAAAGCTATAATATTCAAAATGTCATGGTAGTGGCATAAAAATAAACACATAGACCAATGGAACAGAACAGAGAGCCCAGAAATAAACCTATGCCTAGCATATATTATTAACTGATTTTGACAAAGTCATCATGAATACACAATGGGGAAAGGATAATCTTTTCAATAAATGATGCTAGAAAAACTGGATATCCACATGCAAAAGAATGAAATTGGACTCATATTATGCAATACACCAAAATTAACTAAAAAATGGATTAAAGACTTAAACATAAGGCCTGAGACCATACAAATCCTAGAAGAAAACATAGGAAAAAACTCCTTGACATTGGCCTTAACAATGATTTTTTGAGTATGACTCAAAAGCTCAGGCAACAAAAGCAAAAATCAACAAGTAGGACTATAACAAACTAAAGAGCTTCTGCACACCAGAGAAAACCATCAATAGAATAGAAAAGGAACATAAACAATGAGAGAAAATATTAGTAAGCCATATAATGGATAAAGGGCTAATATCCAAAATATATAAGGAACTCATACAATTCAACAGGGAAAAATAAAAAAGCAAAAAAAACCCAAAAAAACTAGCAACTTGATTAAAAAATTGACAAGTGATCTGACTCAGCATTTTCCTAAAGATAACATATAAATGGCCAACACTACATGAAAAGATGCTCGATATCACTAATCATTAGGGAAATGACATCAAAATTACAGTGTATGACCTCACATCTGTTAGGCTCTAGTATCAAAAATTTTTCTCAAAAATGAGAAAAAATGCTGGCAGGATGTAGAGAAAAGGGAACTGTTGCACATTGTTGGTGGGAATGTAAATTGGGGCAGCCATTATGGAAAACATGTGGAGGTCTCTCAAGAAACTAAAAATAGAACCATCTGACCCTGCAATCCCTCTTCTGGGTCTATATTGAAAGGAAAGGAAATCAGGACTTTAGAGAGGTATCGGTGTTCACTGCAGCATTATTTACAGTAGCCAAAAATGTGGAAACAACCTAAGTGTCCTTCAACAGATGAATGTATAAAGACTGAAATGTTGTTCAGCCGCGAGAAAGAAGGAAATCCTGTCATTGTGACAACGTGGATGAAAATGGAAGATATTATGCTAAGTGAAATAAGCCAGACATAGAAAGAAAAAACAGCATGATCTCACTTATATTTAGCATCTAAAAAATCAAATACATAGAAACAGTAAAATAATGGTTATAAGGAGTGAGCAGGTAGAGAAAATGAGATGCTGGTCAAAGGCTACCAGGTTGCAGTTAGATAGGATGAATGAAACTGGAGATCTAATGTACAACCTGATGACCACAGTTAATCTCTTGTATTGAATACGGGGAATTTGCTAAGAGAGTAGGTTTTGGGTGTTTTCATCACACACACATAAAAGTGTAAATGTGAGGAGACATGTTAATCAGCTTGACTGTAGTAATCATTTCACTGTGTGTATTGAATCAAATCATCATGTTGTTTTAAATATACAGGGTCCAACATAAATAATGCCCCTGTTTATTACAAAATCTTTTATTACAAAATCATAAGCATGTAATTCTGTAACATAAGAACATCACACTCAAGCACACCATATGACATTTTAGGTGAAATGTTCAAATTAAAACTATAATTTATTATACCCATATTATTACCCTACCAACCACACTCAAGCAGGCCTTACTTCTGCCAGACCCTGTATACAATTTTTATTAAACACACACATAAGTCCCTGAGATGTTCAGAAATGCCCGTCATAGCAAAACATCAGTAGCTTCCCCCAAATTCCCCTTTCCCACTGAGGACTGGGCTGAGCTGCTTACACAGGGCACATTACCTGGCTGCCCTTGTTTTCCCTATGTGACTAGAACCTCACTGCCCACATTTACCATGGTTGCCACATTTACAGACAAGAGGGAAGCTGGAGCCCTTGCCTTCCCCTCTGCTCCCATCTGGGCGTGGGTGGCAGTCAAACTATTGGGCCTCTGGACTCTGACTTGTTAAGCTGCTTCTTTAAAGGAAGAGATTCTGGGCCAGTGCCTAAGAGGAGCAGGGATGGAAAGGGCCAAAATCTACTTTGTGGGCAAGCTTTTATACATTTTTTATTTTTAAAGTTGCATCACAATTCTTGACAATAATGTGTCAAGATAATTGATTGAAACATTAAGATAGTTTCCTTCCTTCCATATCAGGCAAATAGTCAGGCTCATTTTAGTATTTTCCTTCCCAAGGGAGTTTTGCAGAAGCTGCATGAGGTTAGCAGCTCTTCCTGTCTTTGGCAAGAGCCAAACTCATTGCAGAGGTGCTTCCAGGTGTCCCGGAGCAGGTGATGAGAGAATGGAGGGCCTCGGAGAAAGTAAGGGAGAATGAGCGAGGGAAAATAAACATAGATTCTTGCAGGGAGAGGTCAGCAGAGCTGTCAGCGGCTGCCCCCGAGGGAGGTGATAAGGCTGCAGAGAGGATGGCTGGCTGCAGCCTGTGTGGACCAGGTGCCACTCCAGACTGGCCAGTTTCCAGGTGCCCCTTGTAGGTGTGGGAGGAGTAAACCCTCCCGACTTGAAGAGATCATAAGGCCAGCTAGGAGATAGGTGTCCTAACAGTAACTGGGCAAATGACTAGTCACCACATCCTCAGTTCAACCTGATCCTCACCCTGTGGGTGTGCAAGATTCTAGGGCCTTTCCACATCCTTGGTGAGCACGTGGCCCAATAATTACTGAGTCTGAATTCCCCACCAGTTTAGCAGAAAGAGGGTAGAGTGTGATACAGATTGATGGAAGAAAATTTAATAATGCATCTGGGTTTGTATATCTGAAGAAAGATAGGCACTTTCTACACTCTACTCAAAGTGGGAGACATTGACAAAAGAAATGGATATATTTTACTTGCTGGCTTCCTCTTGTCAAAACTGTACCCTGCCCTGGTCCTCCCAGCTCCATCCCTTTGTATTCCCTCTAGTGTCATATACCAAGTTCTAGTTAAAATATATGCAAAGGGAAAAAGAAAAAAACAAGACAGAGGAGGAGAATAAAGCCAGAGAAAGTATGTGGAACATTCATGAAAAGTGTTCATGCGCTTATAAAAAATGAATGGAAAGAAGGTTCTTCCCAAGACAGTTTGAACAGTCACTTCAAACTTCCCATGGAATAAATGTGGGAACTAAGAAGCACATAGAGGGAAGTATCTGGCATTGCCTTTCCTTCAGTAAGTTCTATCTACTGATTTTTTACCTGAGAAGTACTGCGGAGAAGAAACTCGTCTATTAATTGGCTTATGAGGATAGACACCCAGATAAAGAGGCTTCAGTTGCTGTGACAAAATCATTTCATTCAGTTTTTTCTGCAGAATGAAATATTCTTCAGATAACTTTGATATCTAGAAAGAAGGTCAGATATCAGATTAAATTAAGGAAAAGAATTCAGAGAGTTCACAGGTACACTGGGGCCTAATAAATTCCTGATCAGCAGTCCCTGGGACACTCAAGAACTTCTTTTTCAGGACCCACCCTGACCCTGAACCAGGGGCTGATAAAGACCTCAGCTGACAAACATGCACTCCCTGTGTTAAGTGCCTATATTGCATTTTCCACTTACAGTTGTCAATCATGGCATGCTACATGAGGCATTCTATCCTGATCAGCTCCTTCCTGGGGTTCCTAAGAGGTGGCTTCTGTCCTTATCATTCTCTTGTGATTGCCTTTCTGCTATTAGCTGGAGGTGCTCCTCTGCTGACTGTCCCCCTTTTTTTCCGGTTTCCTTTGCCTGACTTCAGGGGTGCTCTCTCCTGGCTCCTCCCCTTCTACCTGGCCCCTCTGCCTCTGTCTTTTCTGTTCACAAGGCTGTCCTGCTAGGTTGAATGTGGAGATCTGTTTTTCCTGCCTTTATCTTTGTCCCTGGGGAGCACTGAACCTGCCCCAGGGTCTTATCAGCCACTCTGGGTGGGTGACTGGGGCATTCTACATCTCCTCAATATTTCAGCTGCATGTCACACCAGGGTTCTAACCCTGAACTTGGTCTTTAGAGTGAACAAATTATGCACCAAAGGAAAAAAGGACTGCTTAAAAAAATAGGGCAGGAAGGGGTTAGCTAAATAAATCAATGGCAAATCCTACTAACAGCTAAAATCAGGAGGTGTTTGGGCCTCACCTGCAATACTCAGGGGGTGTCCAAGGGCAGTTTACTGTGCTTTCTCACGGGCCCAGCCACCATCAGACAAAAAAACAGAATTTAGGGACTCAGCAATATTAGCTGATACTTCTTTGAACTAATGATTATGATACCTCTTCTATGATTTCATACACTATTGACTATCCTGGTAATTCATATTAGTTTATAATATGCATTTTAGAAGTCATCTAGTTAAGACCCTTCACTTTACAAAAGAAAATAAAGGTGCTGATATACACAGTGATTTTCTTAAGGTCAAACACCTATAGAGAGCAGGAGCTGGAAGTCGCATTCACAGGAACCAGTCCCTGCGGTCTCTCCATAGTACTGGGTTTTCAGAGTTCTGTGTGCACCTGTGAGAAGCCCTAACGCTGATTGAAACAGCTAAGACATGCCCACAAATGGCATGACATGTTCTCCAAGAGGGAGTTTTTCTTGCTGGTTTTTCTTTTTGGTTCCTCACTGTCATGATGTAACGTGAAGACTTTCAGCTTCATTGCAGTGTGCCTTAGTATGGCTGCACAACTAATTTCCATACCTGATTATGTGGTCTCAAAATCTCAGGCAAAAAAGTGTAGACTTGAAAAAATTTAGAAAACTTAAAAAAAAAAACTATAATGAAAGATCTCAGATACATAGAAACTGACATTGTCAAATGCCAGCATTTTTAAGCTGTATAAACCAATGACTAGTCTCCCTGCTACAAATGATTTTTTTATCATATTTTATACTATTTTATCATAGCAAATTGTTTCAAAATTTATGGCAATTTGGATAGCACATCTCTTGAGAGATTTTATGAAAAGGGTTAGCAGTCTCATAAAAACAGATAAATGAGCTATGGTTTAATTCAGTTATCGTGTCATTCTGAGAGATTTGTACTAGTAAATAAACTTGTTTACTTACATACCTGTTTTGAAAACATTGCCAAATCACATGCTTCTTTTTCTGCAATTGCTTTTGAGTCTCTATCATTCCTCATCTTGATATTACAGGATTCCTCATGCTTTGTGGAATAGGAACACAAATTGTGAGTATTTCTTTCTCCTTCTGTCATTGTTGGAACAGTCTTTTGATTTTTAAAAGAAGACCTCCTGTCCTTCCTTAACTGCTGCCTTCTCTTGTAACCCCGGTATTTGTTCTGAATGAACACTGCTGCTTTGTCTTCTTCATCCTGGGCCTGTGTTGATGGTTCAGCTTGACTCTCTTTGGCCATCTCGTGCCTCAGGTGGCTTCGCTGTGGGCTGTACATGGATGTGTTCTGGGCGACCACAGATGTATTCTTCTCTTTTTCCTTGTTGTCTGCATTTTGATAAACTGACCTTGGGCTAAGACTTGGTTGCAAAGTTTTTTTAAAAGAAGGCTGCTTAGTTTCATTCTCAGCTAACCAAAGTCCTGGGTATCTTGGCCTTTCTGACATGACCTTCCTTTCCAGGTACGCCGCTTTCGAGTCTTCAAAATTCCTTTCCTCTGTATAGCTCTGATAGTAATTCTGGATCACAATGTCCTCCTTCTCCTCTTTGCCTATTTTACTGTTCTCTTCCAGGTCTTTCATATACTTCTGTTTGGGGTTTACTTCTGCCCAAGAATCCCCCATTGAATACAATTCTTGCTTAGCCTCTTCCCCGTACACATTATTCAATTTTTTCTGAGTTTGATATCCTCTGTTTTTACTTTCGACAGTGTTAGTGGCTTCCTCTTGAGCTTTGAAAGTAGAAGTCTTCACTACAGATGTACTCCCTTTATTATTTGGAGCTGGACTGACCCTTTCATTAGCAGAGGCTGAGTTTTCTGTCTGTTTTTTCACAAAAGCTTCCCTGTGTAAAACATATTGCATCTGAATACATGAGATACTAAACTAGAGCTTATTACCTCTTTTGGCAATTGCTACATGTTACATAATGTTGGAAGAAAAGCAAAAGAGAAAAAAAAAACCCTGTCAAAATAAAAACTTATCAAGTCACATCCCAAAATGTTATTTCTAGTGACAACTGTGATGGCTACTGAAGCAATGGTAAGACTAGTTTAAGCTTAGAGGGAGAAATATTCTAGCACATTTTCACTTTATGAGGATGATATAAAAATCTTAGAAATTTAATTACTTCAAATATGTTTTTTTCAAACCAGAGTACCTGCAGTGAGGAGATGGAGTGAAACATGTATCTAGATTTAAGACTAGTAAGCAGGGTATGTTCACAAGGTGATGTGCTAAATTTTAATAAGCTCTAAATCTACTGGCCACTGGAAATACTTTACAAAATTAAAGGAAAAGCAATGTCCCTGTTACAGTTCATAATCATGTAATATGTTGGCCAAAATCTCATACTTATTATTTTACCTCCAAAGAGGACATACAAATGACCAAAAGGTATATCCTTCCAACATCATTTCCCCTTAAATTGAAGTAAGATCTTTTCTATAACTTTCTTTTTTGTGAGGGCAAAACTCTCAAGATCAAGTTGACCATGAAAAAAAGTCATAACCTGACATAGTGACATGTTACTTGGGGACTTTTCCCCAAAACTTTTCATTTTGTCCCTGGAACACCATGAGAGAGTTTTGGTCTTTTGGAACTGTTTATAAAGAAGGGCCTTCTTTGAGCCAAACTTGGAGAAAGCTATTGGGACTCTATTTTCCTAATTTCACTGGCCACTTCCAAAGCTAACTGTGGCATCCTCAGGCTTCTACAGGAGGCATACAAGAATCCCCATTATTCTCCCAAGGATCAGAGAACTAGGTAGGGAATCAAGAACCCCATAATTTTTATGAATGGCTATGCTAATACCCTCCCCTAAGAATGCTTATATTAAATATAAGCAAAATACAACTAATGAGAGAAAATGAGCAAACTATCTTACAAAGCTATACCAATCAAAACAGTATGGTATGTGCATAAAATAAACACATAGATCAATGGAACATAACAGACAGCCTGGGAACAAACACATGAATTTACGGTCAATAAATTTATGACAAAGAAGCAAATAATATAAAATGGGGATAAGGTAGTCTTTCAAAAATAGTGCAGGGGAAACTGAACAGCCACATGCTAAGTACTCAAACTGGACTCCCATCTTATGCTGTGCACAAAAATCAACTCAAAATGGATTAAAGACGTGAATGTAAGGTTTGAAACCATAAAACTCCTAGGAGAAAACAGATGGTAAGTTCTTTGACATCAATCTTGGCAACGATTTTTTGGATCTGACACCAAAAGCACAGGCAGCAAAAGCAAAAATCAAATAGTGGACTACATCAAATGAAAAAACCTTCTGCACAGCAAAGCAAACTATCCAGAAAATGAAAAGGCAACCTGCCAAATGGGAGAAAACACTTTCAAATCATATACATAATAAGGGGTTAATATCCAAAAAACATAACAACTCATTACAACTCATTAGTAAAAATCCCCAAACACCTTAATTAAAAAATGGCCAAAGATCTGAATAGACATTTTTTTCAAAGAGGACATACAAATGACCAAAAGGTATATGAAAAGGTGCTCAACTTCATTAATCATCAGGGAAATCCAAATCAAAACCACAACCAGAAAACACCTCACACCTGTTAAAATAGCTACTATTAAACAGACAAGAGATAAGTACTGGTGAAGACGTGGAAAAAAGAAAACCCTGTGCACTGTTAGTAGGAATATAAATTCCACAGCTACTATGGAAAACAGTATGGAAGTTACTAAGAAAATGAAAAACAGAACCACCACAGAATCCAGTAATACCACTTCTGGGTATTTATTCAAAGAAAATGAAACCATTATCTTGAAAAGACACCTGCACTCCCATGTTTACTGAAGGATTATTCACAACAGACAAGATATGGAAATAACCTAAATGTCCATCAATGGATGAATGCTATGTGTATACAATAGAGTATATTATTTAGCCATAAGAAAGAAGGAAATCCTATCATCTGTGAGAACATGGATGGACCTTAAGGGAATTATGCTAAGTGAATTAAACTAAACAGAGAAAGAGAAACACTGCATGGTATCCGTTATACGTGAGTCTAAAAACAGAAAAAGTCAAACACATAGGAACAGAGAATAGAAAAGTGGTTGCCAGAGGCAGGAGGTGGGGAAAATAGGGAGAGGTTGGTAAAAGGATACAGCCTTTCAACTATGATATGAATAATGTCAGAAAGTGAATGTAAAACATAGTGACTATAGTTGATAATGCTGTAGGGTGTAATTAAATTTTGCTAAAAGAGTAGAACTTAAGTGTTCTCCTCTAGTAGAGAAGAAAAGAAAACAAAGTAAGGTGATGAATGTGTTATATAACCAGACGGGGGTCCTTTCACAATGTACACACATACAGAGTTATCATGATGTACACTTCAAACATCTCACAATTTTATACATCAATTATACTTCAATAAATCGGAATTTTAAAAAAATGAACATTTTGAAGATCTAATACACAGCATTATGACTGTTAATGCTCTATTTTATACTTGAACGCTGCTAAGAGAGTAGTTCTTAAATGTTCTCATCACACACCATTGTAATTATTGAGATGCTAGAGATGTTAACTGACCCTATGGTAACCCTTCCACAATATAATATGTATCAAATCATCATGTTGTATACCCTAAATTTACACCATGTTGTATGTCAATGATATCTCAATAGATTTGGGAAAAAAAAACCACAAAAAACAAAAGGCCTGGGGTTGGGACTGGAATGATCTTTGTCTCCCAGAAGAACCATTTAGTCATCTTTCCATCAATTCAAATTTTACCAGTTAGGAAAAATCTAGTTATTTTTCCCTTCCCCTAATCAAAACCAAACAAGGCAGGGTTCCCTCCTCCATGCTCTCTCTGCACAATTTGCATATTTTAATACCAAAATTAACTCATGTTCCTAGAATCATGTATTTATTGGTTACATTTCTTTTCCATGACTCTGTGAGCAATTTGAGAATAAGGATTTTGTCTCATTTATCTGTGTGTTCCCACTGCTTAGCATAAAGCCCGCTGTATAAATGAATTCAGGTGGGTCTGCGAATACACACTTAGAAATACAGATATGGAGGTTCAAGAGGAAAAAGGGCAAAGGTGTTATGTTTTATAGGTTAGATTATGACTTAGGAACCAATGGCTTGTTGGTTATTAGGGCCATGAGAATGAATGAGGGAGCCCAGGAACAATATTTAGATATGGAGGAGGATTTAAATAAGGGGAGAGGAGAAGAAATTAGCAAAGGACATTCAGAATTAGAAGCACTTCTAATTCTGCTCTAGAGAGCAGTGTGGCAGAGCCTAGGGAGGAAAAACTTTGAGAAGGAAAGTGTGGTCATCAGTGGGGCCAATGCACTCCCCGGAAGGATAAAATCCTTGAAAGTGGAGACAGGTGTTTGCTGACAATGTAATGCATCAATATTAGGAACCTGGCTGGGTATGAGAAAGACTGTGAACTTTATTTGGTGACTTTGCAGATTTGAAAATTCTATAGTGTCAAAATGGTATTTGAATGATATTATTATACCTTTTATTTTCAAAGTTTTTCTTGTAGTCAAATTCCTGATCCTGAGTCTGAATGGTTGTCACTGCTGTGTTTTTGGTGTTAATGATTTCTTTTCTTTGTTTCCTTGCTAGAAGTCCTCTTGCAGCTGAAACATAAAAGGCCCAGAGCAGTGTTAAACATAACAGACCATTATTTAAATGAGTGGAAACAAATGTCTTTTTGATCATCAATTTCAAAGAGGAAAATGAAATTAAAGGCTCAAAATAGAACAGGTTTATAAAAAAATATGGGCTACGTTAACGAGATTCTTCCAAATGACAATCTGTACAGCAAGAAAATAAAGTAACTTTTGTATTAAAAAGAGTTATTAAGATGAACCTAAAATTATAGAAATGGGTGAAATTAATAAAAAACACAACACGTACTAATTTGCTTAAAATCTGCTAATAATTATTTTCCTTTTATTTTTGTCATGTTAGCCTATCCACGGGAGAAAGGCCCTATTACCAAAATATGTTTTGGATCTTTTGGCCAATTTTCCTTGGAGCTGGATATTTTTCAGAATTCAGATTTGAACTTTTTTTCTTTTTAAAAGAAGGTCAGAGCAAATAACATATTTTGCCATGTATAATGTGCACTTTTTCCCCTGAATTTTTGAGGGAAAAATAAGAATGTGCATAATACATGGGTAATATAATTCCATACCTATATAAATGTTTTTAATTCTTTTATGTATGCTTATGCATTAAAAGTGTAACTCTAGAAAGTAATAATGATATCTGTTTGCAAAGTAATACCCAGGAATTTGATAATCAGTTTTGTTTCTAAATATACATAAGTAAAAAGTTAAAAAGAAAGATTTGTTTTCCTGCAAGTTTGGGCCAAAAACATGGATGCACATTATACATGGCAAACTACGGTAACATATTTTGTAACGTGCGCCATGCCAGGCTGGCTTGACGTAATTCAATGCTGATGTTTCGGCAGAATAACACAATATTTTTAAGTGGGATGAAACTGTAAAATTAGGGTCATATTTCACTTTCAAATGAATTATGAAAAACCCTTTTTCATCATTTTATAAATTTTGGAATTGTGGATAAAGAATTAGATCTCAAACTACAGGATTTGCATTTTGATGTCCCGGTGAGAAGTTAAGGCCTTACAATTCCAAGAGAGATGATGATAAGCCTCATGGAGTGACAGAATGAGGGCTAAAGCTTAGGTCTCCCGGATGCTGGTTAGCTATTCTGCCCATCGCATCAGTGTTGCTCAGAACGCAGGTTGCAAATCAATAGTGGATCTTAAAATTGATTTAGTGGGCTAAATCTAGCATCTAAAAATGAAATAAAATAAGCCAGAATAAAATGTCAGTGTGCACTGCTTGCAGTATGTGTATGTATTAGGTTACAGAGTAAAATATATTTTTCACTATGGATGTTCAGTCAAAAGTTTTGGAAAGATACTGTACTAAGTCATATTATGTTCTAAATTTAGTTTCTTACAGAAGAATGGAAAGCAAAAATCCAACTCTGAATGTATTTTAATAAAAAATGTTAAAATATGGTTATAAATATTATGTCCCTACAATTAACAGAAAGAATTGAATGCCATTTAAAGTGAAATTTAATTAAGTTGTCAAAAATTATGGCAAGTGTAACCTTTGGAATAAAGTAGAATAAATCTTATTGTCCAATGGGTTATAATAATATGATGCTTGAGATCTGTAATTAATTTAATCTCTTGCCCTATCTCGCAGAGTAGGTCAATTGTGTTTCGATAATACTTGGTAGAAAATTTAAAAATTAAATTATTTTATTTAAAATGAAACATTTATTCAAATATTAAAAATGTCAATCACTAGAACAATCTGATTTAGATTCAGTATACAGAAAGTATCAAGGTAAGAGTCTGGAATGAAATGCAGAAGCTATGTAAGAATTGGAGGTTTGTATTTAAGATTTGATTTCATGCCCATATCTGAACACGACATTATATGTTGTGAGATGGTCTGATGATTACCTGACTGTATTTTTATAGCGCTCTCTTTCCTCTGCTCTTGTAGTTTCTGGTACCTTCTTGAACCCAAGAATCCTCTGACACAGGCTTGAATCAAAATAAGCTTGTCAATGGCTTCCTTTCGCATTAAATTTAACTGTTCCACATGATAATATTTAAGAAACACCTTAAGAGAATTAAAATAAAATACAAATAAAACCAAGGCACACAGATGTGAACAGTCATGTGCTATGCTTTGAAGAATGGATCACATTTTAAATCATTTTAGATTTTGGAGAGCACTATCTTATGCTCCCATAAAGCATAAGATTTTGGCCTGAATGTCACTCCAACATCATAGATTTATATGCTTGAAGAAGATGCTTATATGCTTCTCTTTGAGAAGAAATACAGTTTGGAAATCATACTGTTTATTTGCAACAGGGAACCAGATCTTGTTGAATGGGCTGATAAGAGCGGAGGATGCTCAGCTCTTCTATCCGTTTTAGCATCATATACTCTAAGCAAAGCTAATTTTTATGCTGTTATTTTTTTAAAAGACAGTTATATATTTCCCTAATCTAAAAATCTTACAAATCTATTTGCAAGACAGAAAGCAATTATAGTTATAGCAGTTCATTTATCAAATGCTTACTGAGACCTATTACACGCACTCACCTGCTGGGGACGCAAAGGTGAACAAGGAGGTGCACTGTCTGCTGGGGCTCCCATGCTGTCAGCGGAGGGCAGAATGAACAACTGCCTCACCAGACCCAGCAGTGGTCACCACGGAGGAAGGAGGGCTGACTTTGATCATTTTAAAATCAAAATGAATTCTAGCAAAAGGGGAGCCTGAGACCTGGAAGTGTTCTCACCTAAGAGTTTTCATGCAACCACCGCCCCTGCCCCCAGGAAATAGGAAGGTTTTTTTTTCTTCTTCTTCTTTTAATGGCTACATTTACTATTAAAATTCTCCTCAAAGAGAGTTTACTGAATCCACTAAGAAAGTCACTTAAATTCAAATTTAACAGCTGAGTCATGAGACCTGGTCGCCCAGACTCTGAAATTCTCTCAGAATTCCATTACTGGAAAGCAGGGCACCAGAGGCAAACAGTATAGCTTTATACATTTTGATTGAAGTTAGTTTTAATTTCCACAGGGCTCTGGATATTAATATATTTAGTCCATTCTACTGTTGACAATTCATTTAAAATTCAATCTGTTTAAAAAGGTCATCTTTTTGTGTGTGTGCAGCATTAGAAATGTTCCTATAGTGAATACTTTTATCCATCTTAATGAGCTGGAAAAGGTGAAGTGGAAAAATACAAATAGCTTTAATAGCTTTAAAATGTTACTCAAATATCATGCAGAACTGGAACTGCAAAGGGCCTTTTTACAAGT